>VYZW01042809.1:0-125141 GCA_013401315.1 Balaeniceps rex | reverse complement strand
GGCCCGGGCTGCCCGGCGGGCGCGGGCGGTGGCAGGCCCCGGCGCCCCCGCTGCCCCCTGTCCCGGGCTGGCCCGGCCGGCCCCCACAACCTTTCTGCTTTCCCCACGAGGCGTTCGGCACCGATTCCATGCCCGACACGAGCTGTGCTTTGACGGGATTAGTCATCCCATGCCATGAGTCACTGATTTAACATTTGCCGCTTCCTTCCTCATACGACTGGTTTTTTTTTTCTTCCCTTTCTCTACCGTAATTACTTTCCCTCCTCTCCAGGGACGGTGGGTTGCTGCTTCCCCCCTTCCCGCGACGACAGCCGTGCCCAGCTCCCGGCGCGGAGCCGGAGCCGGTGGCAGGAGGCAGCGGGTCCCGCCGGCCCTGCCGCGGTAGCTCCGGAGCGCCGGAGGTGGGGCCGCGTTTCACTTGTTCCATTAGGTCACGCTGATTGCCGGGGATTTGATTTACCCGTCTCTTGTTTCTGGAAGCAGTAGACACCAAAAGCTGTAGCATCGGGACCGGGCTGTAGCCTCCTCCTTTCTCCTCTCAAGGCAGCACCGGGAGGGGGGGAGCGCTCGCTGGGCGCTGCGGTGGGAAACGCGTGGTTGTGCCACGGTCGGGGTGACCTGGGGGAACGTGGGGCTGGGGGCTTCACTTGGACCCTTGACCCCGGCCCCAGGGGGCTGCAAGCAGCTGCGTCATGTAATCCCCTTCCAAAACTGCGTGCAGTCTCTCTTACTAACAATTTAGATTTTTTTGGTGGGTATTTTTGGTTTGCCCCCCCCCCAACTCCTTTTGTAATGCTACTCCTCAACCTGTGCAACGCTGGGAGATCTCCTTCTGGCAGCACGTTCCTGCCCAGTAGCCCTTCCCCACAGCTGGCATACCTGACCCCGGCTTTTTTGCTCAGCCAAAATTCCTATTCCTCTCCCAGCCCTCGCTCATGCTGCAGGAAGGGGGCAGGCAGGCAGCCTGCCTGCATGGCCCCATCCCCAGCATGTGCCAGTGCCCCAAAGCACAGCATGGGGGACAAAAGCAGAACCAAAAAGGGGACAGTGGACAAAAGGCTTTGCTATGAGATTTTTAATATAAACCTGATGCCTCTGAGGAAAGGGAAGTGATGCTGTTACAGCAGTAACACTGAGGAACATCGGCTATTATTGATGAAGACAAGAGAAAGGGCACCTCTGCACGCGCTTGATAGTTCTTATTTTCTTTCTTAACAGAGGCAAAGCAAATAGTGTGGTTGTGCTGACTGCCACAAGCGGCAAATCTCATTTTCCCACTAGGAGTGGGTTTCTGAGGCACGCAGCCTCGTCACACAAAACACAGCAACGCTTCCCTCGTTCATGTGGGAAAAATCCTTCTTGCCCTCTTTCAGGCAAGGTACAAATAGATATCGAATGCAGCTTTTCTCTCCTTTTTTTACTTGAGTTATGGTGCGTCTCTGCAGCCTGCAGTGCAGCCCTGTCACCCGAGTGATGGTCGTAGCCTGCGTACGTGAGCATGCAGATACACCTTTGGGGAATTAGATCAGGAATAAAGAGAATACCGCACCCTGCAGCTGAGGCACTTAAGATTAAGCACCTGCGGACGGATGCTGTGGGCAGCGCAGGCAGAATGTGGCCCCAGAGGGGCTGGGCTGGTGCTGGGCAGGATTCCCCTGGAGGCACCAAGTGTCACAGCCATTGCCCCGGGTTGTGCTGGCAGTCGGCCGGGTGCGCTGGCACTGCCCAGCCAGCTCTGCGCCTGGGATGCTTCCATGGCCACCCCCATCCCGCGAGCCTGGCAGGCACAGCAAACAGCATCAACACTCGCTTCTAATAAAGCAAAACACTCAGAGATACCACTTTACACATTCACTGCAATAACATGACTTCCTGACCAGAAATCATGTTTTATTTTAACTGTTTCAACCAACTCCCCTGCAGCCCCTGGCAGGTAGGGACAGCAGGCTGGATGAACGCAGGGGCCACTCTTCCTATAGCAATGCTGAAAGAGTTTTCATGTCGATGACTCTAACTACCTTGTCTACAAGAACACACTCTCCACTAAGATCCTTCCAAAAGTTAAAAAAGAACAGGGAAACAGACATTTCTGACACGACAAATTTCACACATTGCTCAGCAAGCTGCGGTGTTGGGCAGCTTTGGCTGTACTCCGCGATGGCTGGTGTGGCCTTGGATTTGTTTATATTATTAGTTTTTAACAATGCTGTGTTGCAAAGACATGCCGGCAGCAATAAAACCAAGAGAAATCCGGTTTTGGCCAGAAAATAAGAACAGCAAAGAATATATATATATAAAAATACATAAAAAACAGCCTGTCCTTGCTGCGCTCACCCAGCGCACTGGAGAATCCTGCAGCCTGGCAGGCACTATGAAGGAGTAACATAACTAAACAAAGAAATAGAGGGATAGCTTGGGCCGTGTTCTGCAAGATCACGTGCCCATGCACAATCTTTCATCCGGAGCAAAGGGCTGTCCAAACTAGCCTTTAAATTACCTACTGCAAAAATTCATAGCCAGGAAATGTTTGCACTGCGCAGTGCTAAGTCGAGAACCAGCTCCAGTACAGGATCAGGCTCGTCTCACTCCAGAGCGTGCCCAGAAATTCAACGTGATGTTCTTGGTTTTCACGCAGCAGTAACAGTGAGGCCAACCAAAAGAAAAAAGAAGAATAGAGACAAAAAAGTGGAAAAAATACCCTTGCCTTGATCTGAAGAGGCTGGTTCTGTGTAGGTTTCCCTGCAGCTCTGGGATGCGGCAGTGAGCGGCGAGCTGAAGTGGTGGAGCCCACCCAGTGCCTGCCATGGGAGCGTGCGGGTGAGGCTGGTGGGGAGCCCCCTCCCCGGCGCTGCCCAAGGCAGGGACACGGCGTTAACTGTGTCGGTGGTGTTGCACAACACTGTTGTCTTGACACTGTGTCATGTAAAGATTTTAAACTGCCTCTTTATTAGTCATCCTCTATTCATCTTAATTGCGCCTGATAAACAGGGCCATTTCACCTTTGTGGCCTAGTGCATGCACTTATCTTGCATATTTATACCACCCGAAAGACTTTCAATCTTTTCCTGTAGTGTTGGTAGATGCAGAGTAACGAGCAGGCATTGTGGTCGCAGCGCGTTTGCTCGCTACATTTTCAGACCTCTGCTCTCCCAGCGTGGAGATCTCCACGGGTCCTTGATTCTGGCGCTGAAAATGTTCAGGCAGAGGCTTAGGTTAATGCATGGGAACCGGTAAGAAGGGGTAGGCTGATTGAAACATGCACTTAATTTTTTTTCAGGATCAAGTGCTGCAGGTGTGTGCTTAACACCAGAGGACTCACTTTGATCTTCTCCGAGGACAGAATTTTCTGTGGATTAAATTCTTGCCTCTGAATTATAGTATTGGTTAGTTAACAGAATCAAAGTCGGGAGATGAATAAATAATTATTGGATTTAATTTAATGTAAAGAATATAGTTGAAGTTTTTAGTCACATTTACTTGCAACATCAAAATATGCTGTCCAAGAGTTTGTGAAACTGTCCCTGCAATTCCTTATCTATCGTTATGTTTGTGCATTCTAAAGTTTCACTGAAAACTCCTGGAAATAGCGGTGCATTTTCCTTTCTGTGGTATTATGACCTTCTCCTCACCCCAAACACCCCCTGTGCTTGCGGTGGGGAGAAGGAGGTGCATTTTGGCCAGGCACAACTCTGCCACCTGTAAGAGAACTGCAGTCAGGCTTCGCAGCAGCCTCTCCAGCACCCCGGAGCACTGCTGGCATTGACTGTTTGCTTAGAGCTCATGTCTCTGCTTCCAGCAGCACCCTACAGTTATTAGAGTCCTTCTCCCTCTGTAGACCCATCTGCTCTCTGGGCTTATATAGTTTCACCTTCATTTTCCCCCTTTAAAAAGACTCAAAAATAAAATTCAGGTTTGCGCCACAATCATGTGAGAAGATGGGTAAAATCCCATTCTCATTTAACTTCAGAAAAAGGAACGGAAACTCCATTAAAGGCAGAGCAAAAACCACATTTACTCCAGTGTGAACAGGATTTCCCCCTTCACGTAAAATCTTGCATCCCTGTGGGCTGGAAGGAGCTACTTGCTGTCCTACCCAGCGTCTTTGAGCGCCACTTTGAATCTTAATGCAACTGCTTAAAAGGATTAGGAATATAAATGAGTTAATCACCATTTAGGACAAAATTCCACCTGAGCTTTTGAGAACCAACTGGAATATTTTCATTTCCATCATCCAGCACCTTATTTTGTAGAAAATGGTTTAAGATGGCTCTTGTAGAGGCAAGACTGATATCCAAATTTTGTGTGTATCTAAGGCCCTATATTTCCTTGTGCTGGAGTAATCGCATGGCCAGATAAATGTATTTATTTGAAAAGCTGAGAGGTGACCAAGTCAGAGATCTGGCCAGGAAAAGGAGTAAAAGAATACTTTTAATGTGGCTGATCATACTTTCAACAATAATTATTACTTTTATAAAGGAAAAAGTGTTCTCTCTTAACTGCAGTAAAATATTCTCTGATAAGTATTCTTGTGATCTGTTATTCTGCCGAACTCAAAGAAGTGGGGAAAAAAAACTTGCACAAACAAGAACATGGCTACCTCCTTCTGCCTGTATCCTTCCATGAGAGCATACACTGACTCTAAAGCTCTTTGACCACATTTTAGCTTGATCCCATAGGATAATGTACCTATTAATTCATTTTCTTTGATGCTGGGTTCATATCTTCTGGAGACTCTGCTGAAGACAAATTCAGGCTGCTGCATTTAGATACGGGTTAAGTGGGCACAGGCAATAATCACCCCTGATTAGTATAATAAGCTGCTGAGGGGCCTCATGAACAGAGACATAAACCAGAAACTTAATAATAACTATGTTAAAGGCCCAAATCCCCCTGAATTCAGCAGTCAGAGGACAAATGGGCAAAGGGAGCACCAGGCAATGGCAACGGCTGTAGTATTACCCATGGATGAAGCACAGAGGAGGAACGGGCAAGTCAGCGCAGAATTACCATCCATCATCTGCAAGCGCATCCTTCCTAATAAATCACAGTTGTTACTAATTAGCACATTAAATCCACATTGATAAACATGGATATTTCCTATTCTTCTGCTGATGCTAAGCTTTGTTCATACAAGGTGGCAACACCTTTAAAGCTTCTCTCTGGTACTTGCCTGTTCTTAGTCACTTGATCCTATACATAGCAGTTGGGAATTCTGCAGGTCAACCATTCCTTGCACTGAAAAGTTTCCACTTCTCCTCTCTGGCCTCTACCCAGAGCAGATGCAATGTTAACAGTGTCATCTGATGGAGTTTTCAACATCACGGGTTAGAGCAGCAACGCCTGGCTCCAAGACAAGAAGCAATGTGCTCCTGACCAAACATGGCAGAGAGAAAGCTGTCCTTGTCACCTGGTCTTCCTACTATAACGCAAGGTCTGACCAGACCCCCGAGTTGCACATGTGGGTGACAAGGGACACGTGTTGGGAGGGCCTAGCAGGCTGTGCTGGGACTGGAGCTGCCTCCGTCCGTACCTTCCCATCTGTCTCCCAGCTACTGACATTCACCTCCTTTGCTCTGCCTGGCCTGGTCTGCAGCCAGAGGGCTCCCAACTACATCCTGATCTCCTTTGGAAACTGGGTAACTGGGACGGAGAGTGGCATTAGGATGGCTGTGACCTGCAGTTCCTGTGGCCCCGCTCGCCCCTGCGCAGCCTTGCGGGTGGGGAGACCTCCCTCTGCAAAACCGCATGCAGCAGGGTGCTGAGAGAAGCTATTGCCTGATTTTACTTTGTAAGGAAAGTAAAATCTTCCTCTCCAAGGCAAAGTGGCCAGCGCGATCCTTTCCCAGCTCTGCAGCTTGTACAAGACGACATTGAAATCGAGACTATTGAAGACGGTGGAAGGACCGAGCAGAAAGCAGACAGGGCGTTTGTGTTTAGAAGACCACAGGGTTGACAGTCCTCCTACCACACCCTGATTGGCAAAGACTGAAAAAACAATACGTACATATCTGTGCCTGTATCTGATACCATGCAAACTCACTCACCACGAACAGTTGTACGTACTTAACCACGGAGGAAAGACCAGGCATCCTTTGACACTCAGCCAGATTACAAAAGTCAAGCGGTGGCTTCTTAAGCACAAGCTGTGCCGGTGGTTCTTTAGAAGAACTGAGCAGCCTGGTTGTCTCGAGGGACCACTGAGAACACAACCCAGATGCTAAAAAGGACAGGAGCCCGCAGCACAGGCCCCAGGGCACAGCTCTCCAAACACCGCCCTTAATGGTCTTTTAGGAAAGAAAACACGTGTGTCCTTGATCCCAAGTGCAGCAAAGTCAACAGGGTTCTTGGGTAACTTCCACTGTTTTCCTTTTGCCTTTTTTAAAAACGCAGAAACCTTCTAAATAAATTCATGAATGCATAAAACAAGTGGCCTGATATTCAACAGAGATTTTACCCTGGGAGAAGGACGAACCGAAAGCATCATGTGTTGCTGATGCTGTGCCGCTGTGCTCATACCTAAACAAAAGCAAGTTAAAACGCAAGTCTGTGAGACTTTATCACTGTGTTTTACCACTAAATGATACTGAAATGTGTCACAAAGTATTCAGAACTGCGTGGGATGTTACTGCGCTCTCTACTCACAGAAATGCACATGGTTTTTCTGGGCACAGGGGAGGTGCTGAACACCATCAATGAATTGACTGTGATGCTAGAAACTAGTATTATGTGACAGATTTTGTCTACAAGCGGTGTTGCAAGAAGTCAGTCCTAATAAGTGGAAACAACCCCCTGACTGACCCAGTGAAATCGGTTTCTGTTATGCAGCTATAAGTGACTAATCGCATTTTTGTGTGTCTACAGAAAATGAATGTGCAAGACAGCTGGAATTTCCTCATCTAAACAGGAATATCAAGATCAGATTTGGTCAGGGCTTGTGAATGAGGGGCTGGGACCGGAGAGAGGAGCTGTCTAGTGAACGTGCTTGTCACGAAACTCAGGACGTGTTTTGCAGAAGCAAGACCTGTGGGAAATGGATTAGATTTTTTTCTTTGGACAGCTTGTATCTTTTCTTGGCCCAAATACAGTGATGACCGTGCAGGCAGTTAAGTACTGTTAAGAGCACCCATCTTCTGTGGTGAGCCAAGCAGCACCTTCCCAGCACATTTGTGGGCAGCCAGATGAGCCCGAGGAGGTTTTTGGCTTGGGGTTTTGTTTTTTGGGTTTTTTTGGGGGTTTTTTTTTGGTTTGGTTTTTTTTTTTTCAGAAAAATTGTTCCTAGTTGTTTTGCACTAACTGACTTCTGTCAAGTTGCAGTGTTTTTCATGGACATCATCCACCTTTGTACCCAATTTTGCTTTCAGCAGAGTATACAAACAACGTGATTCTGCAGAGCAGAGCCCAGCACTTCTCAGAGCACTGCAAACCACTGTTTAGGAAAATGCTCGTTTACAACAAATTCCTTTTCATTAAAGTGAAAGACTGTCCTGCTTTGGAGCATCATTGCTGTTATAGTGACGTCTCCTAGTTCCCCCCAGTTTTCATCCTCCCCTTGTCCATTCAATACATCTGCCCGCCCTTAACACTGGTGGCGGTGCTAGTTTGCAGAATAACCAGTCATTTCAACTGAGGACAAACAAGAGAGACTCCAAAAATAAAATAAAAAAAGTGCATTGTTTCCTGTAGAGCTTCAGTCCTTTCACTTGCAGAACTTCGGTTGACCTGCATTAGCACTCGCACAAAGTGCTACAAACCCAGCACTCGCTGCAGGTTTGCTGCCCCGTCGTCACCTCCTTCAGTTAATTTAGACAGCACACAGCAGTACGTACGTGTACGCGTACGCGGCGAGATAGTGTCACTAGCGTAGCAACTGGTGGGTGAATCATAATGAAACTATGAAGAGGAAACATGTCACAAACTGAAGGAAAAGCTTGCTTTTCAGTGGAGTGTTTCATCTACAGAAGAGTGCTCAAGTTAAGGATGCCGATGAGAGAATTAACTAGTGCTCTGGTCACTTAATGCAGCTTTTAATGCAGTTATTTACTGGTTCTGTTGCTATGGGAAATATGAATACTCGCCATGACAACTGCAGCAGAGCGTGGCACACAATCCACTTCACACAGAGCATCTTCTTAAGGAACCACTTCCATTCATACATCCTACAAAATTCCGTGTCCTTGAGGGGGTTTTCAGGCACAGTGATTAATTCTTCTGCATTTTACAGTGGGATATTGCCTGGTGTCTAATATTATTTATTACTTACTTCTTACATAGCCCTTTCAGTATTACATCTGAAAGTACTTCGCAAAGGTAATCCTTACAAAAAAATACTCTGCTTATTTTACAGATGAGCATTTCAGGCAAAAAATTTCACATGAGGCCCCACAGCACAGCAGGATC
This sequence comes from Balaeniceps rex, assembly GCA_013401315.1. Lineage (NCBI taxonomy): Eukaryota > Metazoa > Chordata > Aves > Pelecaniformes > Balaenicipitidae > Balaeniceps > Balaeniceps rex. The sequence goes on along the minus strand of VYZW01042809.1, from coordinate 116,744 downwards.
AGGACTGGCATTTGCACCCCTGTCACTTGGCCCAGTACATCAGCGTAACAGGAGCACAGCTCTCATTGCAGCAGGGTGGCATGACCCCATGAACTCTGCAGCCAAAATCCATGCCATCGGGGCAGAGCGGCTGCTGGGGAAAACTTTTCAGTAAGCTCAGTGCGTCCGCACCTCTGATTCAAGAGGAGCAACCCACCGCCGTGCTCTCACTTGAACCCTGGGTCGTGGCGTACCCGGGTGGCTGCAGGCTCAGGACTGCTGGGTGCTTGGGGATGGAGGGCGCTCCCCGCGCCAGCCAGCACGCTGCAGGGAAAGGATTACACGCCCTGAAACATTTTGTTCCAGAAGACGCTTCTGGAAACATCCTTCCCCGTTCGCAGGGAGGGGTTACGCATGCTGCTGCTGATCCGAGCTGTGCACGCTGAAATAAAGCACGCGCTCTCCTTCTTCTGCTCAGCCTGGTCAACCCGCAGCTCCAAACACCCTGCGAGCCTGTGCTCGCTTTGGCAGACGGCTTCCTCACGCCAAAGGGCACGCTGCTCGCTGGGGCAGAGACCCGCGCTCCTCGACAGGCGTGGGCTGCGAGCACGGCGCGAACCGACGGCACAAAGTTAGGTGGCTGGGTTGCACTTACTTTACAATACGAAGTCATTGAACCTCTGTCCTGCCTTGGCCATGGAGTTTTTCTAAAGTTATTTGCCTTAAAATGATTTCTGGAGGGGGAAAGAAAACAAACCAACAAATTGTGATCAAGAGTTAGGAGTAACCTGGAACACAAAGAATGTGCTCAGAGTAAATATGTGGCTGAGAAAACCATTACCAACCCAGCCGATAATCATTCTGGCTATTTACCTCTTAACCTTGCCAGACATGTTCAAGAGTGCATAATAAGTGACATCTCCCCTTTATCACCAGGTTTAGCCTAGAGGGGAACTCACTCTTAGTTACTGACGTTAACCATGTTGCTTTTGGCATTGGATCTATTTCCCTACTTTAAAAACCAGCATTGACAACTTTTTCCCACTGTTTAATTTGTGCAGTCACAGTAATTAAATATGAATCTTCAAATATTGCTTGACATATTGCAGATTTATCATCAGTGAAACAGTCTTCTGCACATTTCCATAATTGCTGCTGTTCAGAACAAAATGGTTATGCACTGAAAGACTGACAATTTTCTCCTTTTGGTTAAGTTCTCCTTTGTTTGCCCTCTTGGCAGTGCTGTACAGCCGTTTCATTTCATAATTAAATTATTTTCCATTCGCATATGGAGGCAATAGTTTACTTTCAATTTTTTTTTTTTTTTTTAAATTTTGCGTTGTTTCTGAAGATGTGGAATCCAATACGTACTGCAAGGAGCCAACGATCATTTAACAGCATCTTACGAAACACTGTTCATGTGCTGCCCCGGCTGAGTACCAGACACATGTAAATCACATAGATGCTTCATTTGAATGTAGTGGCCTCGATGGCCAAGAAGGAGCTTTGCCTCATTGGTGGCTTTAGCCCTTCATGCTTCTGTGGGTGGTAAATTTTGCAAAGAATTAACAGTGACTTCAGGCCTTAGCTCAGATTGAAGGGCTGGGTTTTTGCCATCTCCACGGTGTGTGCTCTCACATCATGATTGCCCACCATCTCCACGTGTTTTCTTAGAAAGGACAAAGGCTTACATTCCCTCAACAGATCAGTTTTGCAGTAAAGAAGAAAGATGAGAGGAGAAGTAATTTTGGGGACCCTTAAACCCTGGCAGGGGCAGCCTGCGTGACTTCCATGTCTCAGAAAGTGCTGAGGCGAAGCGCTCCCCATCCCGACTCCCCAGGCAGGCAGCTGACTAAATGTTACCTGTCCGTCAGTCGTGCTGTTACACAAGCTGTCGTAATAGTCTCTGCTTAACCGTTCACACGTTTGTATCTGCTCAGAAATCCTTCTGGCTGTCTTCTCTTCAGTAAATAAATACGTAGCTTTTTGTGAACAAAGCCTTATCAGATTGGACAAGCCTCTTGGGAATGTTTGAGGTATAAGAACTAGTACAAAAAACTGCAGACAGGATGAAATACTTAAAGTGATAAGAAGCCCCAATGAATTTTTTCACTGAAAATTGGGATTTCATTCTAGGGGCCAGGTTACCTTCGCTCCCTATTAAAGATGAGAAAGGAACAGGATGTTTCTGTTGCATGCGCCTTTTGCAAATCCTGAGCAAGCACAGCTGGCTGTGTCTCACCACCCTGACATTTCTGGGTGCTCGCAGGCGAGCCCCAGCATGGGTGCTGCAGCCTCCTCTACACATCTGGTGGACGGTGCTGAGAGCCCAGGTGCCTCCAGGGACAGAGGGGTTAAAAACATGGCCATTACGCTAGGAGGGGGCACGGAGTTGTGCCCAGCCATGATTAAGCACAAGCTTCCAGCTGCCCGCCCCTGTACGCCCAGGACCTGCCGCTGGTGCCCGGGCTGGAGCGAGAGACCTCCTGCTTCAACCAGCCCTGCCACTCCTGCCCTCCTGGTGGGATGGTGCAGCATGCGGTCTCGTGCGGCTCCTGCCTGTCTCACCACACATCTCAGGGTTTCATCACAGCCCCTGAGAGCAGGGAGAGCATCTCTTAATTTCACACAAGTCAGATCAGTGCTTTTCTTTGAAAAGCAGCTTTCATCACAGATTAGTGACTGTGAGACTACGGCTTTTTTTTTTTTTTTTAATCTTCAGACTTTGGTACACAAAGTTAGAGTCACAGCCTGTGGCGGGGATGCGCAAGCCTCTACTTTTCAACAGGTTTCCTCTAAAAGAAGGACCTACAGCTTGAGGGGCTGAACCGATTGACTTAGCGATTTCCTGCTTGCCACAGGCAGAACCCCCGTCCCCGTGGACAGCAGGCACTTTTGCTATCACTGACCAAAACATCCTGGGGCCAGAGAGCAATGAAATGATCTCTGAGCAAGGTGTCCTCCTCCTCCTCCCTCCACGAGGACACCGCAGATCTCCCAGCGCATGGCCAACATTCAGCTGTGCGTTTCTATTTCAGGTGTCGGCTGCTGGAGCGGGCTGGAGTGGCTGATCGGCTTACCTACTGTCTTGCCAGGATCAGGGCTTGAATGAGGGCAAGCTGTCTGTGACCCAGCCCAGATAAGGCTAAGGTTGTGCCGACAGGCTGGGGAGGAAAGGGAGCTGGGAGAATTTCTGTTCTCTGTGAGGATAGTTTGCTTTTTATTGTTCAGATTTTCGGACCCAGGGATCTTAGCGGGGATCTTAGCTTCTGCCCCATCAATTATGGAGGCATCACCAAGGATGGTCTGGTTGCTTTTTTTGGGGCTGCTTTTCCGGATCAGAAGGTGGAGCCCACTCTTTTGAACATGGGTCTTTCCTATACCAAGTCATCTTGAGAGTGGACTTCAAATGTCGAGGCCATCCTCATAACTACGTCTGCACCAGGAGCGATGCAAGCTTTCCTTTGGCCAGGTTGAAGCGGAGGTTTGAATGCATGGCTTCCCCTGTTCGCAAAGCCTGCAGCATTGCGAGATTGCACAGTAAATGAAAATAAGAGGCAAAAGTGTACTGGGTGCTGGAAATGTGGATATCCACAGGACAGAATCTTCATCCTAAGACTCGCTGGCAGAGCTGAGGCATCCGAGATAGTGCCTATTTCTCATCCTTGGAAGAATCATTTTCTCTTTTATGTAGCCTTTCTGCTGCTCGCAACTCCAAAGGGACTTAAAGGCTCTGTATCGTGACCTTTCCTCGTTCAGATGACTGTAAGCAAATGGACATTTTGATTGATCTAACAGACAAGAGCCCAGATGCAATGCTAGAAACAAATACTGAATTTCTGACAGAGCAAAACTGCTTGGGTGGGGCTCGCTGCCTCTTCGTGGTGGCGAATTTGAGCATGGCCTCTAAGACTGAAAAGAGTTGCCTTGGAGAGCTTTTTGGAATAATATGCACTGTTGACCTGTAAAGGCGAGACATTAAACTTTGCGTAAGTCTGACACTCGTAAAAATAAAGCTGAACAACCAGGTGGTATTTTTTGGTTACAAAACTGGTATTGCTTACGCTTCCCAGAGGGAGTGGAGAGGCGTCCCTTCCTTCATGAAGTCTGGCGGGGAGAGAACTTAGTCGTATTTTCTAAAAATCCTCTCAGAATGGTAAGAGAAGGGACCTTTGCTCCTGTGTCCTCATCAAACACAAAATTTTAAAGGGAACTAAGCCTTTGTGAATATCAATTCTCTTCTCTAACGAGCGCAGGGGCGATAACTGCGTGCTCCGAAGAAGCGTACTCTTCTAGGCTACCCTGCATGTTGGAGCGCTGGATTTAATTTTTGGGGACTACAGGGCCTGAGTTGTATTTTTAGAATAGCTGGGAAGGTATAACCGAGATTTCCAGCCAGGCGTACAACTGCGGTTTGTGCGCAATTTACAAATGGGAGAAATTAGAGCTATATCCTTTGACTGAACAAAAAGACAACAGAAATCTTCAGGCAGAATTCTCTTCTCAGATCTACCCACGCTGCGCACAGCGATGGCAAAGAAAGGCATCTTCTGTGCCGCTTGCGGAGAGAATGCAGCATGAAAACAGACGCCCAAAGCACATATCTAGAAGAATATATTTAGCCTAGACATGTTTTAGACTGAGAAGTGATCGTGCAAAACACGGTTTTCTTGCCAGCATTATTTTAGTAAATAAGGAGGAAAATTCTATCCTGCTTACTATTATAGATAATCTGGTTAAAGTAGGGATGAAGGAGTAGCTTTGGGTGCGCGTTGGTAAGAAGTACCACCGTGACATTTAGTGTGCTCAGGCTCTTAGATCTTCATTTCAGATTTGGCAGTCAGTAAATGGAGCAGAGCTTTCAGTTTTCAGTCTTTTTGGGGAGAAGGAACAGGTAAAGCCCAGGAGTTTGAAACTTGTTCAGTCAGTTTACCAGGTGGAAATCTGCCAATTTGCAGTGAAAAGGGATACATACAACCTCCGAGGGCCGATTGTTTCATTTGAGGGAACTACGCAAGCGTGTGAAACGTTGCATGCAATAGAGAACGCTCTGGAAATTTCGGAAGACCCATCCTAAGGAGAGAGGGGAGAGACCCCTGAGGCTCGTGCCAGCAGATAGGCTGGGCGCAGCACATGGCCTTCAGTGCTGCCGGGACGTGGGTGCGTGCCCATCGATACCTTACATCATTTCCCATGTACCACGCTACTACTACCTGTTGTACCACCGTGCCAAATGGAGTTTTGCTCCCACTCTTTGTCCTTAAAGAATGGACTTCTAGATGTTGCTACAGCACCACGAGTTTGCCAAGTATGTAGTTCATTGCTAATGCAGGAACGTATTTCAGGCACTGTCAAAATCAATCAATATCCTTCAATTTGGGGCACAATCGGCCTAGACTGAGAAGTCTGATGTAGGCAGTCTTGAGCAGCCTGTCATTATCCTTCTCTAAAAAGATGAGTTGAGACCTAAATGCATCAGATGAACAGTGACAAAGTACAGAGGATACTAGAGCAGAGTAAATATCATATATTCAGAACAGAGCACGCATTTTCCAGTTATTTGATCCACTCCATTCCAGAATAAAATGAATAGACCCAATCCTGAAATCGGTAAGTAGAAAATACCTCCACAATATAACTGTAACACTGACCACAGCGCTTTCTTTGCAAAAGTATTCAGAATTCAACACACCATTAAAATTGATATTATAATAGCTATTTAGCTATTCTTGTATGGGGAAGCCCTTATTAACACTGATAAAGCATTGTGAAGATGGGAGTTACTATTTCTAAGAGTCATCATTGTCCTCAATAAAATTCTTCTTTTGGAGTTCACCGGAAATAAGAACTTCTGTCTCTAGTCTGGAATTATTAGAAATTACATTATCTCTTCCCCCATAGACGCAGGACAGAGAAAAGGCCACACAAGGGTGACTTGTGGTAAAATCCAACAGGCCTATGACACTTTTCAAGGACACTGTTGTTGTTGTTACTATTAAATTGTTATTATTGCTGTCATATGCCAGTTGCAGATGGCTAAAAAACAAGTTAAATTTAGTTAAAAAGAAAAAAGCCCCACTGCATTTAGGCTTCCCTTATTAACGCACTTACCAAATTGAGCTAAATGACTGCTTTTTGTTCAAACAGTTCAGACTTTGCAGTCAACGCATAGTGACGTTCATTTATTTTATTAGTTGCTTTTCAGGTAGAAATTCCGTAACTTAAATGTTCTTCAATCTGAAGTTCAACCCAGTATCCTCAATTCATACCCGCAGCCCTTTGATGTAGGTGCAATCTTAAATCCCTACTTCACACAAGCATAAAGCTAAAAAGATAATGGCAGTGCTGCTGCCCTATGTGTTTCAAGCTCTTTCCATTTTATATAACCCAGCAGCACAAGTAGGCTTTTCTTCTGTTGATAATAACTCCAGATGTGGCACAGCCATACCTATGACTAACACACTCAACAATAACATGCACAAAATATATCGGTCAGGAGGGCGATCAAGCACACAGCACTAGCCTACATCACCTCTGGATTTCAGCATCTACGGAACACAGTCATCCACTTGCAACAAGGGCTCAAAATAAAGGAAGATGCAGCCTCCACTACCACAGCTATTACAGCGAACAAGAGAAAGCTACCTTTGCATTCCGGGCTTGGAAGAGCGTAGTCTCTGAATAAGAAAAGTTGAGCTGCTGGAATAGTTTGGATTTTGATCTGTACTTGTTTGGGTCAGCCTCATAGCAACTATGAGTGTGCTTTACTTTGCTCTTCACTTTCCTTACATGCTTCGCTATGTTCCACACCCGTTTGGTAATGCCTCTGGTTTTCTTATTAAATGCATTTTTGTCACCAACAAAGTGCAGTTTTTGATAAAGACATGTGAAGAAGAATGATACTGGTTCCCCATGGCAATAACTTGTGTGTGTGACCCTACACAGTGCCTTGACTCCATTCCTTGGGCCATTTGGTCAAGCACTGGAACAGGCTGCCCAGAGAGGTGGTGGAGTCACCATCCCTGGGGGTGTTCAAAAAATGTGTAGACGTGGCACTTCAGGACACGGTTTAGTAGGCATGGTGGTGTTGGGTTGATGGTTCAACTAGATCTTAGAGGTCTTTTCCAACCTTAATGATTCGATTCTATTCTGTTCTGTTCTGTTCTATTCTATTCTATTCTATTCTATTCTATTCTATTCTATTCCAGCCCAAATACGCAATGGAGGAGGCAGTGCTATGGCACCAGAACTGTAGGCGCTGTTAGAGAAGAAGCATCACTGGACATTTAAAAACTCAGCTGGATCAGGGGAACATTCTTTCCTCTGGTAACAGAGGAATAAAGTGAGGTTTGGCCTGGTAAAATGGGCTGGTTTGGTTTGGCTGGCTGTTTCTCTAAATATACTGTTATGCCCAAATGAGCTGACAATTATATTTTCATCACTCATTACATGTGTTGCTCAAAAGCTACTCACTTCAGTCACTGGGCACCATCCTAGGGCATACTCCACCAGAGCCAGCTCAGGAACTTCTGCTGCTTAACGTCCCTTCTCCAAAACCAGGAGCCCACCTGCTCTGCAAAACCGGATCACTTTCACGCCAAGATGATGGGAGCCACATTTTCTTTCCCTTTGCCAGGTCTCTGGGGATCTCCACCTCCATGTGCCTGATGAGTGAAGCCTGCTCCGCAGCTCCACTGCGGAAAATGATTGTACTAGGTGGGGAAATCCTGCCTCGCTGAGTGGCCCTGCTCGGGCACTGACTCTGCCACAGGCAGGTGTCCCATGCCGGGGGTAGAACTTCCCTTGCTCCATCCTCTCAGCTGGTTCCCAAATCCGGTATGCTGCGGCTGACACCTAAAGCTGTCACGGACCGTGGCACAGCATCTGCTGTATGCAGAGCGGCAGGGAAGCAACCGGTTTGCTTCATGTCAGAAAGCCACCTGATTTTATAGGCATTTAAGGCACGGCGCGCAGGCACCATGCAGCATGCCCTGCAGCCACTCTGCTCCCTCTGGCCTCTCTGCTGCTCAGGGCCGCAGCTGGAGCAGAGTTTTCATCCAGTGACCGAGTGTGGGCATAGTGGGGTTTGCACTGTTTCTTCACCTGTGCCAAAAGGCAGTCAAATACTTTGTGTTTGGGCAGATCCATATCTGCACACAAGACATCGCAGTGAAACATCAGGGTGGGGGACTCGGAACAAATCTCCACGTGAGCCATGAGGCATAAGCAAGTGACTGCCAGCTCTATGTATTACAATATATAACTTGCTGACAGGCAGAACTTCCCTTCCAGGACCACTTCATCTCTAGGATGAACTCCTCCTCCATGAGGATCCTGCAAACATTTACTTCCCTGGGTGGGAAAGCGGATGTCAGGAAGACAACGGTGGTGCATATGATTAAAGCAATCTATGGATTGCTTACCGTAGAGCGAAGGACACAAGTACCCATAGGAAGTTCATGAACACTGCTGTAATGGTGAACACAAGTCACCGATTCCTCGTGGTATTACTGCAACGAGCTTCCTGCCTATCAGATGCCAAATGTGAGTTTTGCACTGGGAATGGCCGCTGGCAGGGTGACAGCCTACGCTTCACTCCTTAATCTTCTTAGCACATTTAGCTGGCCAGAGTTTAATTAAAATTAATAATAGATTGATTGATGGCCACAATCATGAAGGATGAGAAAGTTGTCAGAAGGACATGCAAAATAAGGACAACTTCTAGACCCATGAGTTTTCCTCTCATTTTTGCTGTCCAAAATTTCTTTCGAAGCCTCCAAACATCTGTGACTTCTCTGGGTTGGAATTTGGAAGTAGGATGACTTCATAAATGCATTGGGAGATAATACTTAGTAATGGACAAACCTGAATCAATGAGTCCTCTCAGCTCCTTTGAGATGTGGGTGAGCCAGCAGAGCCAGAAGTTGTGCAATCCCCTGGCAGAGCAGTGGAACGTGCCCCGCTGCAACGCCGCCCAAGCCCAGCGTAAAGGGAGGTGGCCGTTTGTGCCTGTGCAATATGGAGAAGTGTCCATTCTGAATCAAATTAAAAAGCTCCCTCTCAGCACTCCAGGGGCACGCGTGGGTAATGACTGCACGATAGCTTCTGCACGGCTCAGGGCGTGGGTGGGACGAGCCTGGGAACTGCACTGCAAGTGGCCTTACACCACGAGCGATGCAAGTCAAACCCAAGTGACCACACCACCCTCTCTGTTCCGCATTTGTAAGTGATGATACCACAAACGGACGGCACAGGTACAGGCCTAAAACATCACTGCTCTCTTCCCATCCGTTTCTCTAACTGTGCAGCCCGATGTCTGATGGCTGCTGTTTATCAATATTAAAGCACATACAAATACCCCGTTCAAGATGGATGAGACTGATGGGGGACCACCAGCCCTATGCACACAAAAAACTTAAGTTGGTTCTGCCAACCAGCAGAGGTTATGGTCTGAATAATAACTACACTGCAGTGCAACTCTACCGTGGCATGGATTTCAAGCCAAAAGTGAGTGAAGAGTTGAAGGGCCTCCGTGACGTGGGAACCTGGGCTCCTCTCACTCTCTGTAAATCACAAGGGGCTGCATCCATCAGAGGGCAGGGATGTACACGCTGCTGAGGAAAGAAAACAGGCATTTTTTGGAAATGTCACACATGAATCTTGCTTTTCCAAGCACACTGAGATAGAGCCAGAGAAAGTACGAGCTACGAGGAAAATTATGACTGTGTCTAGCCAATAGGATCTCCATAAACAGTTATTCAGATATGCCCTGTTCACACCTATCACCAGCTAATTGCAACATGACTATAAGATCACCAGGACCATATTGACATGTGAGGAAGTGATTATGAATACAGAGCTTCCTAAGAAGCAAGGGCTGTCCCACTTTTCACAATGATGTTGGAGAACAGAAATCTCTGCGGAGCTCTAATGGGCTACAGGGGTGAGCTGACAATAAGCACTCTTTAATTAAGCTCTTTGAGAAAGTCAGGCTCCCACTGGGCTTGTTGTGAGAGCAGCAAAGCTCTTGATTTATAGCGATTCAATGCCCAGGCTTCCTAATACTGATGTAGGACACCAAATCACCAAGACCTCTTCAGTATAATTAAAGGCAGGATGTGCTTCTGGCTGGCTTATCACAGCTCTGAACAGGAATGCAGTCAGGTGTATTCTTGGGGTTTGTTCCTGTAGCTTATATGGTCCATGTTATATAATAAGTTGCATCGGTGATAGTAAAAGCTGAGTTAATTAGAAAGGCGGAAGAAGTAGTGATGGGGAGATTATTCGGGATCTTCCGATCATGCCACAAACTTGCTGCAAAGTTTTGAGAAGCCTAAAGTTTCTCTTTTCCTCTCTTAAATGAAGTGGAAAAAATAATTAAGCACGTAGGAGTGCAGGGGTTAATTAGTTATGGCTTGATTTTCAGAAATGCTAAGCAAATTTCAACTCATTCCTGGCGCTCTTTATCTTTGAAAAATCAGGCCAAACAGTGTTATATTTCTTTGCAGCATTTATAAAGGCTAATATTGCTCCTATAACCTAAATCTATCTTGGCCATCTCATCAGGGCTCTGGGCATTAATGCAGCACATACGACGTCTGGATTAACTCCTGCCTGAACCAGTGCTCAAGCACACAGAGAGTGTTAGACCAGTGACAGCCACCCTGGGAGCATGCTGGCTGGGAGCACCTTCGAGCTAGCCACCGGCATTTTAGAAAGTCAGTCTGTCTGGGCTTGGAACTGTCCTGCACGTGAGGGTCTGTTCTGATCCCTGATGAACCACAAAGATCTGTGCAAATTGAATTGATTTGGGAATTCTCCTAATGTCACCTTCTACCCATTGACTCTCGTTATGCCTTTATCTGCTAATTAGGAGAACTCCCCACTAATGAGCGTTCCTTCTTGGGAATATTAGCTCCTTCTAGGCTGCAGTTGTCAGCCCTAAACCTTTTCTTTGTTAAGCCAACCTGGTGGAAGTCTTGGAGTCCTTCACCAACATATGCATTTTCTAGTTCCTCTGTTGCTCTTGGTTCTCTGCAGCTTTTCATCATCCTTCTTGAATTAAAGGAAGGCTTGCGTCAGCATTGCCATGAGCACCAAATAACAGAAGTAATACAACTTAATATCCCTCATTGTATTCCTTCTAACTACAGCACTGTGGCTATATAACCGTGGCTCTTAAAGTCTTGTTCAGAGTCATTGCTTTCAATCCTGTGACCTTCCCATCTCTGTCCTTTGAAGCATGACTCTGCATTAGTCCATACCGAAACGAAAGCTATGCGCTTGCCACAGGTAGCTATTCCCTTTGCATTACCTTACAGGGCTAAATAAAAGCAGGAAGAAAATAACTGCGCAATTTGAATCACCATTATTCTTACTTTTTCATCAGAAAAACTATGTCAATATTTGAAAAAAACAGAATCTCAGTTTTCTGCTTTGGTGCAAAAATACCATAGGAAAGAAAATGCCAACAACAAAAATACCTAGATACAGTCACAACCCTAGAGGCCACGGCTGTGCTGTGACCAGTGGGGCTCTTTTGTGGGTGAAGTTAATTCCTCTGTGGAGGCCAATCTGAGGCCTTTGTCTCCAAAACTCTTCAAAAATAGGTTTCCCGCAGCAGGTAGGTTGCTCTTTTACTCAGGACTGACTTTCAGTCTGTGTGCATATCAGATGAATAGGATTTGGTTCAATGAAAGAGTCTGAAGGGAAAATTTTTTCAAGCTGTGTGATGTGCAAAACCACCCAACCCATCAAGAAGAAAGGCATGAAAAAAACAATAGAGAAACCAAAAGTATAAAGAAGGAATAAAGACATCCTTCGGGATAAGGCAATGGAACACGTGTGGGTGGAAAAGCACACAGGAGAGATATGGAAAGTATTCAAAGAGAAATTACTGTATGCCCAATGGTTATGTGTGCCATTGAGCTATAAATACTTCAGGACTGGAGACAAGGGCAAAATTTATACAAGGAAGTGGAAAAAGTCATCTGATGTAAGGAAAAGCTCTCTAAAAATATAGGAAAATTGAAAAAAATGAGGTGGAGAATGGAAAAAGAAAAGACCAGTTAATGATGTGAAGAGAGCGGGTCCAAAGACACGTTTGCTTCTTCCATGCGTGGGTCTCTAAGCGCGCGTGTTTATTAAAACCTTACTGTTGGCAATCCTGGCGGCAACTGTGAAAGAGCGTATTTCAGAAGCAGGCTGTACCACAAAGGCTTGGTATGGCCCTTCGGAGCCGCCCTGGCCAAACCGCCTGCTTATCCTGCGTCTCCCCCGTCGCTCGCTGGATCCACCCACTGCCTCCCGCGTCGTCTTACGCTCAACGCTCCCGCGGGTCCTGACTGCTTTTCTATTCTGTGTTTGTTCAGCGTCAAAGGGGCCCAGCGCCTCCACATGCCCTGAGGCCAAGCGGAGCTACGAATTACAGCAGCAGTGCGGAGGCTGGCTGTTTGTATCTCCATAGCTGCTGCACGTTCGTTTCTGTTTGCCCAGCAGCATACCCGTCTATGGACGCCTATAAGCAGGAATTTCATGTCCCCAGGTGATGGATGTGAGTATACAAATAAAATGTTGCAAATCCTGTAACTACCGCTGCACACTGAGAACCACCTACAAGAGCTATGCCCAGAGGTGTGAACAACTTCCAGCAAGGGTAATTATGCATTACCTTGAGGAATTCAGGTTCCCCAGGGCAGGACTCATCTCACCTGCCTTCGGTTATTTAAGAGCTCAGTGCTTACTCCTACCTGATCGTGTAGGCTCGTTTCTAGAAACAGTGGAGGGAGAGAGGCTCCTTCAAAGACTCCAGCTCTGACTCTCCGATGAAGATCGCATGGAAGGGCCCATCTCTCGCCGTGGACAAGCAGCTTGTTGGGCAAGGCATGGCTGGCTGCCAGGTGACTTCAACCTCCTTGCAGGCAATTCTGCTTTCCATAACAGAAATATTTGCGCTGTTGTAATATTTTGGGGATGCGTGTCAAGAGCTGAGAAGGAATATTTTAAAGAAGGGGTTGAAGTGTACCTTCAAAACCCCCTTTGACCTACCACAAGCAGCTGTACACTGAAGCCCTGTGAAAGTTCATCCCGACGGGAGACACTTTGCCACTGCTGTCATTTCACGACGGGCAAGTGCGTTTGCTCCCTTTTCACCCATATAGCCTCTGCTGGGTGAAAGCAGCCCCCGTACAGAAGGAACACGAATCACACGTGCAGTCATACTTTGCCCTGAGCAGCGGGCACGCAAAAGCCAAGCACGGCTGCCCGGTCTCTCCTCTGTCCTACTTGCGTTGCCGTAATTACATAAGCAGCATTTGCCTGGCTCCTACTTTCTCATTTCCTTCGCTTGTTTTCGGATTTTTAGGACACTCTTTTACTCGAGTTACACTGACCTCTTTTGCGAGAGAGGGTAACATATTTTCTGACTAAAGCCTCTTATCTTTAATAACCCGGCACATTTACTGCCCAAGTCAATAGTTAGACTTGGGAATTCTTTTAATTAGAAAAGCGACCACTCTAATCAATAGCGAAACCTGAAAGCCCCATGTAACAGAGAAGCAGCTATGCAGAAATCTAGACCATCTGCGAGCAAGGCAGACACCTACAACAAGTATCATACTCATTTTCTCCTTTTCATTCAGCAGTGGAAAATCTGTGAACATATTGCAGGGCACCCAAATGACCCTAAACACAGTCATCTGCGAGAAGTTCTGCTTTAGCTATAGTGGAATAAAAAATGGCAGCACCGCTGTTATTCAGGCCTGCTAAATATCGCTCTCTTCACAAAAAAACCTGGGTACCAGTTAATGTATTCCACAATGATCCCCCCGCTCCTGCCATTGCGGTTTAACCATGCAGCTCCTGGAGACGGTCGCAGCACGGTGCCTTATCTGCCTTCGCTAGGAGCTTACCAGGCACGAGCTGAGGGCTCCCTTCGCAGCTCTGCGGCTGTGTGGCACAGGTGGCAGTTAATGAAATGGCGCAGATAGCCAAACGCCCGCCACAGCCAGCCAGCAGGGTGATGGATTTTCTCTTTAACCCATGACAGAGCCGGGGTAATACGAAAACTATTTTATCCAGGATATAAGAGAACTTGTCATGTGGAGGGCAGGGGTGAACAAGGGAGCAGAAGGCACGTGGTGAGGGGGGAGGAGAGAAATGGGTTAAAACAGAAGGTCACAAAGTACAGACGGTCCAGCGTGGTCCAGAGGTCCCATCCTCACCCCGCTGCCCGCCGGGCAGTGCTGCGACGGCCAGCACAGGGACGCAGTGCATGCAGGGTGCATGGGTCACGCTCCGTGTGCATCCTAAATGTGCGGTAGGAAGCCGGAGGGTTGCTTTAAAATCTACTTGTCACGGGTTTCTGTGGAGAAAAATGTGGTCCCCCAACTTTAAGCTAAGCAGTTGCCGACCTCCCGACCAACACAAGGGATTTTGCTTGGAAGCCTTTGCAGAGGGTGACTGCTGGTTAGCGAGTACCGGGCGCCTTTTGTACCCAGGCCAGCATGATGGTGCTTCTCTACTCAAACAGAATGGAAGATTAATCAGATGTTAAAAATTACTATTCAAAAGATATTCTGTGTCATAAATATCCAGACTCACAGCAGCGCATTCAGCAGCATGTCCGAACCCCCTTCCTCTTCGTGAGAGGAACAGAAACTGCTTCTCAAACAAATGAGAACAAGACTTTTGTTTTGTTTTGTACAAAGAAAAATCAACTGATGATAGCAGGCATTAAAAAAACAACCCCGCTTAATTATAATCTTTCTGGAGCAACCAGGATGGCTTCAGATTATTTTACATAACTGTGTTAAATCCCCCCTGAGAATTATTCGCCTCCTACACGCCAGGGTGCCTGAGCTTAAAAGATGGCCAGTTATTTAACAGGCTTGCGCGTAGCTTAAAAATGTACCAGCGCTTGCTGCAAAAGAACAACTGCGAGTGGGTTTCCTTCGTTGTCTTTGCAGCCCCTCTACGATGGGCAGATTGTTCTTTGATGGTGCGTTTTATTTTGCAATGTGTATTGCACCTGCCCTGCTGGGTATTCAAATTGAAATGAACATAAAATACACACATACGGCCAAGGCTTGGAGTCTCTTTTCAAGCAGTATTCGCAGTAGCAGCCTTGCAAAATGTTACTACTCAGCGTGCACAAAGACAGCATTTTTTGCTTCTATAATTTGGAAAAGGAAGGAACATCTTACTTTCCTGCATCAGCTTCCTAGGAAAGGAGAAGCAATCTGACTAATGAGTAGCCCAGTATTTTTGCAGGGACGTAGAAATGTGCCTGGGAAAGGAAAAGATGGCAAGATTCAGCCCCAGCTGTGCTGTGGCCTTTCCTTCTTGGGTTACATTTCTTTCTTTTGATTTGCGGTGTTTAAGGTATGTTTCTAACCACAATTCTCTATTTTTACCTAACATAAATTATGAAGATAAATAACAAAGTGAGGAAAGAACTGAATTTTTGTTCATGGACTTTTAAGCCCAGTAACTTTCAAAGGAGTTTGCATGCAGACTACTGGAAGGCATGCAGCCTTTGTACCACCCGAGTATCCCCACCGGAGGACGAGCCCCTTGCCTGGGCTTGAGCAGGCAGAAGGACAATTTTTGTCTCTCTCCCTCCTCTGGGCTGTCTTTTCTGAGTAGAGGCAGGTCTTAAAGCAGGTAGGTACAAGGAGCAAGCGGTGCGTGGGCTTTAGCATGGCCCAGGTATCATCTTCACTGCTGTAGAGACAACAAACGAGAACACTGGTAACATCTTCATTTTCCTCTCCCTCTGATGGCCTGGCAGCAAAATATGTCATCTGTTAATCAAATTCCCAGTGAGCTATACGGGGACAGGAGTGGCTATTACCTGCGACCATGAAGATGGAAGAAGCACAAAGCTAGAAGCAGCAGCTCTTTCTGCTTTTTTCTTTTTACTATCAGTTGCTGATGGTAAAACCCAACCCAAATATTCCACAGAGCCGTAAAAAGGAGCTGAAGCCATTCCTGAGCGTCACTGTGCCACCACCAGCACCCTTGGGACTGCACCTAACGAGGCTGCGGAAGACTTTTCTGTTATTATTTTCTGATGGTTAATCCAGCTGAGGGCTGGATGAGCGGCATCATGTTCATGGTGGGCAGCCAGCCCCAAGAGCAGCCTTCGGAGGGACACGAAGTCTCTGCCAGCAACAGCTCCCAGCTCACCCATAGGAACCTTTCAGTTATAACCATGACACTGTCTTCTTCCAGCAGCGGGAGAGCTGTAAGGACTGGAGTTATCGCTGCTGGGCTCAGGGTTAAATCTCACGCTGGGAGGTTCAGAGAAAGGTCCCCTGTACCTGACGGCTCCGGTCCCTTCTGCCAGCCCCCTCCACCCAGTAACCCCTATCCTGCTTTTGCACAGAGGGGCTGGTGCAGGTCAGGGAGTGGGAGGAGGAGGCACTTTGTGGGGTCAGCATCACCCCTTCTTTGTGCCCTGGTGCTGGATTTCCTGTATTCGTGGCAGGGCAGAAGGGAAAATATGGCCCTGAGCATGACGACCATCATTCTTGTAACCAGGGACCGACGTGAAACCGTCAGCACTGAAATCAAAACCGAACAAGAGGGCCCGTAAGCTGGTTGCTATGTTAAAAAAGCAATCTCCTGCAAACTGGCCAGAAAGGAGTATAGACCTCAGTCACCAGTTACAAACCAGTTGAGAAGGACAGAGGTTCATCATGTCCCAGGCAAAACTAGATTACACGCAGTCAGCATCCCCGAGCTGCAGACAGACCCTAACGCTTAACAAAAGGGTAAGGCGAACCTTGATGCAAATCCAACTGTGTGGGAACCTGCGGGGTCACGGCTGCTGCCGGGAATCCCTCGGCACTGCAGCACTGTGCTTCAGCACCGTGCCTCCTTCACACTCGGTTGAAGCTGTTCAAGAGGATGTGCCGAAACACGGATCTCTAAGCTCAGAAGGGAAACGGTACAAGCAGAGTTCAAGCTGACAGAGAGACGGTGCCACAACAGCCGAGACGAGCTCCAGGGCGAATGGAAGAAGGGACTGAGCCTGAGCAGCCCTGCAGTGGCCAGAGGACCAGGCAGTGGCTAAAACGCAGCCAGTTTCTCATGAAAGCTCTTTGCAGAGCTGGAGATGGCAGCAGTGGGCAGCACGTCGCGCTGGCTCGGATGGATGAGCGGCATGGAGGGAACGATCAACCCTGCACAGGGACCTGCATCGCGATCTCGGACCATGCCAGGGACCAGTCCCTGCATCTTTCTGCTTCCCGACCCATCCCATATACCGTGGGCTGTGTCCGGCTCCGGGCCCCCATCTCGCCCAGCCTTTTGGGGCTGTGCGGTAGGAAAGAGGAACTCCTTCCCTCTCTCTCTTTCTCTGTAGATGTAAAAATTTTCTTCTGAAATAATGTAAGCAAACTCATCTAGAAAGAAGAAACTTGAGTCAGCTTTCCGAGAACACTTTGGAGAGAGATTGATTTCGTGTTTGTGAGGGTGTAAATTTGGGCTTTGTGACTTCAGTGGAACTATTTTGAATTTGCCCCATATAACGAAGCTGTCCATTTTTGAATACAAATAGAAAATACAACAATTGATATTAAATACCTTCAATCCCATTTTAATGGGTGCTGTATTTCAGAGCTGGGATAAGTGCCTTCACTCTCTGCTATTAGTATAAAAGCTACATGACTACCCGGTATTATTATATGGCAGAACTGACAGGGAGGTACAAACCTCATCTTAATTGCTGGGAAGAAAGTTAAGAGTGCCTAGTTGACGAGCTTATCTTATTCACCCACCGGTTTGCCACTTATTCAGTTCAGGGGAATAAACATACATCATTTACACTTGTAAGTACATTATGTCCTTTTTTCCCCTTAAGTAAGTCCCAGTAGGGAGCACTGCAATTGAGCTGCCAAGAAGGAAACCTTGGAAAAAGTCAAAACACACGATTTTAAAGCTTGAGCACATTAAAAATCTACATTGTCAGTGTGACAGATCTGTATTTTATAAATCAGGCTTCTAACCAGCTTTTTAAAATACAATGGAGCCGTCCCAATCACTACTGGCAGCGCAGCGAGCGGGGAGCGGGGGCACAGGTATTGCAGGAGACTAAAGAGCGGTGCCAAGCACCCGCCCCACGCAGAACAACGTCACTGCCCCGGCACCCGATCCACCAGGCGCAGGGAGAAACCCGCAACCGGGGAAGCGATAAAGCGCGTGGGGAAATTTTTACTCTATTCTGTAACTTTTCACAAGGAATTCTAGCAGCTTTCAAAACACCGGGTCCATCTCTGAAACACACTGCCCTGGCTGGTGAGCAGCTTGTGGCTGAGCCAAGATCTGGGTTTGAAATGGAGGAGTCGGTCCATCCCTCAGCAGGCAGGTACAAGCGGTTGGGTTGCCCCCCCTCTTGCCTGCGATCACCTTGCAGGGGTGGCCCAGGGAGGCCTGCAAAGGGACCCTAACCCAGGCACTGGCCCGGATCCGGAGTGCGGCGCTGCCCTGGGCACCTGCTGTCCCGAGCCTGAGAGGATCATCATAACCCAGGACTGCACCCTCTTACCTCCCTGCTCGGCAGCAAAGAGAAGGGATACACTCAAAGCACACACTCCATACGCTAATGTATAGTACCTAGGTACCCAAAACATCTCCATTGACCGGACATTAAAAGTCTGAAACATAGACTCCGTAGCAGGTGCTGAAGTTGATCTCTGGTGGCATACAGGCTCTTTAAATAAGAGCCAAGGACAAAGGACTTCCGAAGGATGTCCTAAAATTATCCCCAGAGGAACCAAATAATCTTCCCTGTTCCAATCAGCCCGAGATTATTTCCACAGCACGGAAGGAGAGCCGCCCCTTCCTCAGCACAACCAAATGCTGCGCTGAAAATAACGTTGAAATGTTCTTGAGCACAAGGCGATTAGGGGAGCGTTAGGCTGAGCAAGTGCGATTTCCATTGAAAATAAAAGATATTTAAGGTTTACGTAACTTAAACATTGCTGCTGTTCAATGAACTGTAGAAATTAAAGAGTAAAAAAAAAACCAAAAAACTGCATCGAGCCATCTGTGCCTCCTGTCTCTTCAGCGTGGGGTAGAGTCTTAACAAAGAAAGATTAATGTGTGGAAATGGAAAGAACCATGTACAGAAAAATGCAAATAAGCATCAGGACTGCAGAGCCAGAGCAGGGGCTGAATTGTAACCTTGAGACAAACGGATCGGGCAGCTTTTCCACAGTTCATCAGGAATCAACCTGTGTGCCAACCAAACCTTCCCAGCGGCGAGCAGAGAACTAAGGAGGGCCAGAGAGGGAGGGAGCGCCGTTCCGCACGGAAGGGTTGCGCCTCGCGGGCTGCAGACACCTCGGGGCTGGGTTATGAAGGATGCTGAGGAAAGTGTCAGGGAAACAACAGGGAGAGGAAAAACTTCCCCTGCTCAGGGCCGGAGCCTCACAGAAAGGTGAAAGGGACAAATGACCCGCAGTAGCACTTACACACCGCAGGGCACAAGGATGCTCAGGACAGCCCCTCACCAGTGTGAAGCTGATGGGTCTGCGCGAATCGCACCCGCTGTGGGTCCCGTCCTCCCTACACCACCTAGGCATCATTAGTGGTATTACTCATCCAAGGCAAACCTCGTTATCCAGCCTCAAAGAACCCGTCTTTAGTTTTTCACAGGGCACATGTAGAAATAACAAAAGAACATTTTTACTTGAAACCAAAACCAAAACTCCGCGAAATCTTTTGGTCACATTTCTCACTGAAAAGTAACGACACGATTTGCAAATGGCGCTGCTGCTCAGTCTCGTTTGTCCCCTTTCCCAGGGGAGCTCTGACCTCAGAAATCCCCGAGGTTTCATAATCGATCAGGATCCGTATTTTCCAGGAGAATGCCTTATTTAAAAAGCATCTGAAAGCTGACTCTTAGCTAATCCCTTCACAACAAAAAGGCACCTTTCCCTGCTTTCTTCTCTCTGCTATTTCTTCTCTCTCCCTGCCATTTCCTACACTTCAATGCATATCCAAATTTTCTGCTTCTTCCCTGTCCCCCTCTCTGCGGTCAGTTCTTAGTAAAAGGGTAAGCAAAAGACATGGCCCTCTCCGTGCTTTTGTGCTCCGTGGGGAAGAGCCGGCCACAGGAAAGAACGAAATGGGTGCGTGAGCACCCCCCCCCCCATCACCCAGCACGTGAGCAGGATGGCAGCTCTGATCTCAGAGTACAGAAATACCAACAGCCCCTGTCTGGAAAAAGTGAATTTTCCTAAACGCTCAGGCAAACCAAAGGCTTTGGAGCTGTTATTAATAGACTGGGAGAGCTGGGAGAACGCTCGCTGTATACACTAACGAAAACGCGTCTAAGTGCTTTGGAGCCGCGAATTTCTATTTTTAGCGAGATGTGGGTAGTTAAGTAACCCCTGGCTGCTTGTGTCAGAGGAGCAGCGGCAAGTGTCCTGCCTACAGAAAACCCCAAGCCACAAAGGACGGAGGAATGAAATAATTTCCTATAAGACTGAAACAGAGCCTTTCAGCTGAGGGAGACCCGGAGCGCAATGAAAAATCCGGATGGACAGACAGCCACACATCACTAGGCGAAGCCCAGCCAAGTCTAGGGTAAAAGGCAGCAGAGAAATAGCAAAAGAAGGGCACGACCCACCAGCCTGGGACAGGAGGTGCGGGAGAGCAGCTCTCCCATCAAAATCGCAGGGGGCACTTCAGGTAGGCACCGTGCAATTATTCCTATTGGGATTCAGCCACGGAGCCGGAATTAACGGCCCTTCCTCAGCCAACAAATCCCACAAGCGGTCAGAGCCCCTCAGCCCGGGAAGAGCATGGCTCCAGCAGCCCTGAGCTGCTGTACATCGGCTCAGCCGCGGCTCCGAAAGCAGAGTGCCCACGTGTAGCATCTGAGGCTGCAGCCCCCGAAGCTGCACAGTCTCCCTTGAACATCGCCCCTGCAACGCTGACCACATTTCAAACCTTGCTATCATGTAACACAAAATTGAAAGAGGTGAGAGGCAGAAGCAGAAAAGAGGAAGATTTCTGTAGTTTCAGGTTAAATATAAATAAAACAGGTTTTGATTGCGACGCAGTCTAGGGAAGAGGCTGTTCGGGGCTTGCTGTGCTCATTCTTCTGCAGAGAGCGCAGGGTTCACCGCTCCATCGCTACGGGCTTTGGCAAGTCTGGGGTTGAGGTGACTAAATGCTCCAGCCATGTTCAAACACTCCCTGAGAATGGCTGATTTGCCCAATTTCCAGCTAACCTTCTTAACTTGGTGCTTCATGGGGGACAATTAAATAGCCATAAGCAACAGGCGTGGAGATAGCCTGCTGTGGGCTCTCAAGAATTTTCTACGAGTCTATTATTTAAAAGGTTAATCACTCCCTGTGGTGGCCAAAAAAGCCTACTCTAGAGTTCATTTGCCTTGATCATTTCCTATTCATAAGAACAAAAAAACCCCCATATTTTGGTGCAATTAAGAGAACATGGCTAATGTCAAGCTTGGTTTTGTCCACTTAATTCATCTGGAGTAGCACTGCCGAGCATCTGGGGAGCTGCAGAGAGGTAAGCAGGCCAAGAGCTGATGAGGGTCTGATGATCTGATCTGTGTCGTAGTCCTCTTCCATTTTTAAGAAGAGCTGAACATTTTATTACGGGCATCCAAGAGGATGCTTGTGATCCTTCTATGTAGAGCACAGGTGCTTACCTTAACAGCATCCCCGCCCATCATCAGCTCAGACTATTAAACACAAAAATGGAAAACCACAAGAGCAGTCTTAGAAGTGTCTGTATGGATGGGTGGATAGTGAACCCAGAAAGGAAGAAAGTTCAATTCTCCAGTTCATTCAAAGCGGAGCTTCTTAATCTCTTCTCCTTTGGCATATTCCAAAATATTGAGTGAGGAATAACTCTGCAAACCACCTCCCACGCCACGGACAGCTATTGCAGGCATTAGCTGACTCTCACTTCAAACACCAGAGACAAAATGGAGGTAGTGGGACCGCTGACACCTCTGGGCTCTGAGTGACGAGGACCACCAGCACCATTACTGTCTCCAGGAGCATTGCTCAGCAGCATCGTCTCAGGTACCTGCAGGCAGTCAGCGTTTGGGATTAGCCGTGCCATGGCGATGGAGGCAACAGAGCTGATTGCTGTCTGGGATCTTCGGATCAGGCTCAACTTGGTTTCTTGAAAGAGTTTAACTGCTTCCAGTGCAGAGTCCTGGGGAGCAGATGGCAGAGGTGGAGCAGGACCAGTGAGGAGGTGCAGTACAGAGATAGTTAAGGTGCTTGGCATGGAAGCGGCACAGATTTGGTGTGGCCACCATTGCGCTACTAAGCAAGGCTGGGCCCAAGCTTGATTCCTGCAAAAGTTCCTGAGTGACTCAATGATTCCTGCTGGGAGTCTAAGGTAGGGCAGGGTTTGTGCATGTGAGAACAGCGCGCGTAGCTCCGGCTGCACATGAGCTAACCTTTCTCGCTGAATCTGGGAGCTCAGGGCAGGTACACCAGGACAGTGCTTGCATAAAGAGATGACCCAAAGCAATTTGTTAGAAACTGCCCTCTACAAACTTAAGGAGGCTGTATTACCTATTGCCTTCCCTTGTTGTCACAGGGGTCCTCCCTACAAAACACAGAAGGAAAACACTTGCCAATTTTTGGAACATCACAATGTATTATATATGCCCAGGAAAGGGAGAAATCCCCAGCTTGCATCCAGCCTGGCTCTCATGAAGCCAAAAGTTCTGGGCCAAAATCTTAGATCCTGAGGTGACAAAAAGGTAACATCTAAGTAACTGTGGAGCTCCAGTAAGGAGCACTGCAGGGACTGCTGTGCCATGCTTTTCGTTGGTGTGAGCTACCGTGAGCAGACCAGCAGTGACACACATCAGCCAGTGATCTGGCTCGCTGGTCCTCCTTTGCATTTCCTTCTCACTAGATAAAGGCTGTGCTGATGGACATGCTGTTGTTGTCCAAGAGGGGATGTAAACCCCAATGGAAGAATTCAAAGCTCCCAAAGATACTGAGAAAAGGGAAGCGGGAGATTCCCAGCCCTGCTGTTCTGGCATGCCATTTGGCAAATCTTCCTTAGGGATTGGGAGTAGGTGTATCTTTCAAAACAGAGGAAAGAGGAGAAAAGTCCTACCACTGCAGTATTTCAACTTGGAAGGAATCTCCCAGGACCGAGATCTCCACCGGGGAAGACACTGCTCAAGAGCTACTTGAAAGTGGCAGGTTTTGCTAACATATTCCAGGCGATTGGGGTTCAGTTGTGTCCTCTCCTTCTCTTTCCATTTTCCTCCAAACCTGGTGATGTTTCACAAGAGCCTGGAGGCGTTGGGGATGGGACCTTCGTCTGGAGCTGGGTGAGGACCATGGCAGGAGGCTGGCTCTCGGGTGGCCGTGGTCTGGTCTGGGGAGGTCAGTGGTGGGCTCCCAGTCCTACAAGAAAGGGCAGCCATGAATCCTCCTGGGTGTTCCCAGAGAAGCAGATGTAGGTGGCAGAGGAACCAGACAGATTGACTTGGTGGCACGTGCCTATGAAGATGGGGCTGCCTGGCCCCTGAGAAGCCCCAGTTCCCCTCTGCTCAGAGGGGGATCGCTCAAACCACAGCTGCAAGTCCCAGACCCAGCTTCAGCTCGCAGGGAATTTGAATTCTGTGCTTGACCAGCCATTGATAACAATGGTCTTCGCTGCTATAAAACTCTCTAAAACACAAACATCTGTGTGTGAACATCACCGTGGCCTTGTCTTGATGACAGAAAAAGAAATACCTCCTTTCACACAGCCCTTGTCAGGGTAGATGGTAACTATGGAGCCTTTCACACTCATGAGGTGTTTTCAGATGGGAAAAAAAAAATTTACCAGGTATAAATGAACGGGAAAGATATATATAGTATAAAGCCTCGCCATAATTAATGGAATACAAACATGTCTGTGTCTGAATGAAACTGCAGCAGTAAGTAAAGGTTTTCTTCGTTCTCTCCCATTTTTCAAATAATTCTTGAAAATAAACATTTGTGGTATTTTTCATGTGAGAGACAGAAAGAAAGGAAACACATGCATCATTCTTTACAAGCTATTATTTTTATATCCCTAAATAGCTGCTGTATTAAGAAGCCAGGAGAACACAACTGTGTATTTAGTCCCAAAACAAACTCAGTATGAGTAGAGCCAGCACTGGCTGCTCTCCCGAGGGCCTTTCTCTAACACGCTTCAGCTTTGATTTGGAAAACCATCTTTAGGGAAAGAAAACGCCGCAGCCCCATGTCTGCCTGGTGACTTGCCTGCCTACAAACAGCCGGCCACGGCGCTAACGAAGGCAGGAAAGGGATTGCAAAAGGCACTTCCCTCCCTCAGAAGAAAAAAAGAAAAGAGAAAAAAAACCCCAATGACAAAAGTTTATGCCCCAGCTGCTGAGCTGAGACTCATTTTGCACAGGCCACTGGACAGACATCAGATGGTAAGACGTTTTAATTGCTAATGGCCTGGTCTGGATTTCAATGCGCGACACAGAGATAAAGGACTCTATATCCTATTATCAGTCCCCTGAGCAACTGCTACATCTTATTAAGTGTAACTAGATTCATAGGTCAGAATCCCATACACGGAGAGTATATGTATTTTCTTTGACTGGAAGCAGAGTATTATTAGGGCATCCCTTTGCCATAATAATGGTTTGTGAGTTCCTAAGCAGAGCCCTTATATCAGGCTTTGATATTTTTACTTTCATGCTACAGCTGTTGAAGTGACAAAGCTGGGCTGGCGAGCTATTTGTGCAGCAGGGACGAAGAACAGACACGGATTGCTGCTCTCTTATGCCGCTTTCCACCCCCAAAAAAGTCTAGGTAAAAGCACTCAGCGCTGTTGTCATCGTTTTGCAGAGAGAGAAATCAAGGCCAAGCACACCTACGGGCTTTGCCTACGAGCACGCAACAAAGCGGCGCAAGGGCAGGAGCAGAAGCGAGCACGTGTGATGTGGCAGCGCGCTCTAACCAGCAGACCGTCACTTCCTTCGCTAACCCTGCAACGGGAAGGGGAAAGGCAGAACCGAGCTGCGCAATGACTGCAAACTCACCAGTGGCTTGGTGCCCGAGAGAAAGACACAGATTTTCATACAGATCAGCTTCCAGGACGAGTTAGCATCAACACAGTCCCCTAAGAAACAAGGCCAGCATGAACTAACGCTGAATATTTTTGCGTTTTAAATGCACACCTCTCCTTAAAGCTTTAGATTTTTTGCTTCTAAATAGACACCTGGCCGGATTCTGATCCATCGTACACCAGCGTAGCTCCTCTGAAGGCAACGGAGCCGCATCTACATTTATCAGCTGAGAATCTGATCTCTAAGAACGGAGGGGGCACACGGGGGTAAGCCGTTCGCCTCCTCGCTGCCTCTCGTAACGCTGCTTCCCGCACCAACCACCCAGCACCTCGCAGGGCTGGGGTCTTCAGGGTGAGGCTTAACATACGTTCTCTGGTGGCTGCTGAACTAATTGCCAGCAGAGAGGGAACTGTAAGTCAGTGGTGACAACCGAGGCCCTGCTGAGCCATCACCAGTGGGGAACCTTTGCAGCTCCGAGAAGCTGATGGTCTCTCATAAATAACACGTCTTCTGAGAGGTGCTGCAGTTTGACTTGCATTTCATTAAACAGTAAGAAAATGAGTTGATCTCTGCTTTGAAATATGGAGACTTGTGGGTTTATTAGCTGCCTTACCCACCTCGCCCTTCTTTGAGCAACGTATTTTTCCTCCGGTTGCAGAAAGTCAGATATTTTCAAGTGGCGGGCAAGAAACACGAAGAGGCATGTGAAAACCATAGTGCTGAGGGTGGCCTTTGCAGGCTCCACGAACGATTTTCTGGGCGCGCTGCTGATGCGTTGTGATTAGATGCCATTTTAGCTCTGTGAGGAGCATTAAGCGATGCTGTGCTTTCTCTGTCCTGCTACATCTGGTCTGGCAGCAGAAAGCTCTCTGTGATTTAAGAGAGAGATTTTGCGAGGTGCGATCATTCTTCAAATACTGCCTTTTTTTTTTTTTTTCTTTGATTTCTTTTAGATGAGTTTTCGGAAGCACTGAAAACTCGATGAATCACTTGGCTGAATGGCCCACATAGTTTCCTCTTAAGTCAGCTTTGGCAGCAAGCCACCACTGAACATATTCTGAGGCTTTGCTTCGAGTGATATTTTTATGGGTGAGATTATTCAAATATTTGAAGCCAGGCCACCCATCCCTTGTGTACCCCACTCTTTGCACTTAACCAGAGGGAGGAGGGCTGCAGGATCAGGCTGTAGCAACCTGGGCACAAAGGCGCTGATCAAGAGGAAAGCTCGCCTCCAACACCGAAGGAATTTCCCTTTGGATATAACATTATACACCCAGCTGCAAGGCTGGGGCAGTCCAGCTGTGCGCCGCTGGTGTTAATGGCAGCTGGATGCAACCTCTGGCACCATCAGGCCCAGAAAGGGCTTGTGCCAGCCCTGCAGATGAAGCAGCCGCCGCAGCATTGCGGGGCGATGGAGCCTGCGGCAGCACCGGGACAAGCGGCCCCGCTCCCGGGCTGCCGTCACCCAGCACACGAGGGACCACGGGGCCCGATGCTCGGGGCAGGTACAAGCCCACGTGCAGCATGAGTCAGCTTCGCCTCCGCAATCACAGAAGCATAGAATCACAGAAGCATTTAGGCTGGAAAAGACCTTCAAGATCATCGAGTCCACCTGTAATCCTCTTGCCCCTTCGCTCTCGCTGGGAAGGCGGCTGCAGCTGCATTCCTTGCGCTCCCCGTCAGGTTTCCCACACTCAGCCTGGCACCTTGCTCTCCGCCGGGGATCCGATCCTGTCGGACCCTGCCCCCCGTCCGCACGCCCAGCAGCACGGCCACGGGCTCTGGCTCGCAGAGGTGTAAAAGGACAGAACGCCTGCGGGGGGAAGAACCGGTTTTGGACGAAGCAGTGCAAGCAGCCGGGGGGTGTTTCAAACAGATCAGAGCCTGAATCAAAACTCCTTTATTCCAAAAGTCACTGTTCTGAGCTAAATTCAAATTTTGCCGATGTCCCAAGGGATCTTCCCTAACATATCACTGGATCTGGGAGCAAATTCCTCCAGCACCGAATCCTGAGCGACCCCACGTCTCTGCACCCTCCGGTGAGCTTGGAAAGTTTTCGGACTTCAAGCTAATAATTTAAGGAGGAGGCCAGTCTTTCTTCTAGCAACTGGCTTCCAATGAGCATTACTTTTCGTTTCAGAAAAGGAAGCCGCCGTCAGGCAAGCATCCTGCGCGCGGAGAACCTGACGCGAGCACAGCAGGACAAGTTCAAACACTTTTTACGGGCTGAAATCGCTGCCTTCTCGTTAGACTCATTTTAGCCTGGCAGGTCACGGCACTATAAACACGATGGGGAAAAAAGCGCAGGGCGAGCTGGCGAACAGTCAGAACCTGCTGTTCCTGACCCAGTAACCTACTTTTTGAGCACCATGTAACATGCAAGCCACCCCTCGCTCAGACTGCGACGTCACCTCTTACTTAACTTCTTAGAGGCGAATAGTGGGTCTGGCTGGGAAGAGTTAGAGGAGATGTGGTCATCATTTACTTCATTCTGGCCACAAAAATCGTTTTAGTTTAGACAGGAATACAGAGCGGTTTCTAACCCCGAGTCATTGAAAGCCGCCGGCTGAACACGCATGCTCCACGCGCAGAGTTTGGACCTGGGTGTCCACCGTGCTGACACACAGAGCAACCGCAAGTTTTGTCTACAGCACCAGCGCCACAGCATCACGGCCGTGGGTAAAGGAATTGTCCAACGGAACACTTCACGGAGGAGACCTGTTTTACCTCCGTAGTGCTGCTTTAGCTATTTTCACTCCGACTCCCTCATCCTGACCTGACGTGGTATTTAGAGACCACGTAGCTCGGTCTCTAAAGGCAGGGAAGACTTGAGGACCTTTGTGACCAGCAAAAGCTGCTCTCTTGCGATAGCTCTCCATGCCTGTGCTCCCTTCAACAGGGCAACAGCAACAGCCGCCAACACCCGCCAGCTTTGGGATGGCATCCGCCTCCCTCTTCCCCTCTTTGCTCCCCCAGATTTCTCCCCCGTCTCAGGCTTCCCTTCAATCCGAGAAGCAGCCAAGCTGATCCCGTGCTCATACACTTTGCCACCTCCGTTCAGGTTCATGAAGGATCTCGGGGAACTGCTAAATATGGTGGGAAAAGGTATATTCTCAAGGATATGCAGTATCCCTTTTCTCCAGGGCAACTCCTGGGGTACTGGGAATTTTCTCCTGCACCTTATTTATAGTTTCTCTTCTTTTTTTTTAATGACAAAAGCAGCATCACTGGTTGAAATGCACCTGGATACAGTGTCGGTAGCCTGCAGACAAGAAAAGCCGTACCCTGTGGCACTCCTCATCATCCAGAGCCAGTCCACACTGAACACCCGCTGCCCCCAAATGGGTCAGGCAACAAACACCAGCCGCGAAGTTAGTGTCTGCCTCCCAGCATGGTGGATCATCTATTTTCACGTCGTATTCCTGGGACTTCCAGGAGCAAAAAGAAAAGCCAATTCTACTACTGCTGCTCTCCTGATGGAGCAAAGGAGGAGGGCTGGATCATTGGATCAACGCTAAAGCAGACAGGAGCAAGAAGGCTTGCGGGGTGCTTTGGCAGCCTACATTTCACTTGAGCTAGTGGAGAGATATCAAGCAGCCCTTGCAGAGTACGGCAGAAGGCATGAACGTAAAACTATCCAGAAGCCCGGCCAAAAGAAATCGTAGTCACAAGACTTCCATGAGTGCCAGGGTGTCTCAGCACAGCCCTGGCATTGCAGGACCAGAGAGAGCTTAATGGGGCCCCAGTTCAGCAAAACACTGTCTACATCTTCAAAGCATTTTTTTTTGCCTAAAGCCATTGGGAATTTTCCCGTCAAAACACAAATGGAGCTGGACTAGGAGTAAAGTTTTCAGGCAGATTTCTACTAGAAATAAAAGAAGCATAGAAACAGAAAATTATACTCATCCAGTGTTGTTTGAAACCATATCTGCCTCTCTGAACATCCTTAGAAATCAGTGTTTAATACTAGCCATTAAGAAGCAAAAGAGAAACTGAAAGACTATATTCAGGCTTAACATTTGAAAGAATTAATATTTTACTGAACATCAGGGAAAACAAATAAAAGTAGTAAGACAGAGTGAGAGAAATTAGAGAGGGAGCTCTTTAGGGAAATGATGGGAAATGATTCTTTGCTGGAATATGCCATTTTTGCAGGCGATTGCTTCCATTGCCTCTCTCAGCTGAAACACACGCACAGAGAATAGGAAGAGGTGGAAATGAAATGACTTTTGGTCGAACATTCCAGCTACATGCAAAAAGAAGTGGCTGAAATAATCAGAACAAAATGTCTTGAAGTTATTCCGCCTTCCAGCTGGCTCAGACTAAGATTTTATTTCTGTTGACACTTTGACTTCCCTGTTGCAGGGCAGGAGGGGACAGGGCACTGCAGTATCTTAAAAATTCTAGCTACATTTTCTTGCATCATCACAAACCATTTTTCCACCATCTCTTTTACCAGCGGTTTTAACTTAACCTAAGATTAAAAACATATGGAAGTATTTCACTCTAGCTGGCGTAAGCACAACACAAAAGTAAGTGTTCTAATAGACATAAAAAGTCATTTTTCTTTACTACAATGTCTAATTTAGATCTCTGAAATTGTAAAATTAAAATCTATTCTAATCCATACTTACACAAAAATGCATTTCTAGCAGATTATAATATCTAACTGCTTATTACACAAAAATCTCGGAATGACTGTATTGTAAAAAAAATAATTGCCTAATTATGAAATCCTGATGATAAAGACACCATTGTCATGAAAACATCTGGGCTACCAGCCCCCCAGAATGCATGAAATTTCAATAGGCAGAGAAAAATCAGGAGGCAGATGAAAGAAGAGTTATAAAGAGGTCCAGAGAAAAAAACATCACCCACTGCAATTTCTATATCGAAGTGCGGGTGATGACTACAAACAAGCCCGTAATAACCTATTCACAGTAGCAGAGCAGCAAACGTGTATGGGGGTATGAGGGACGATTAACAAATATGCCTATTCTTGCATAACCTTGGAAAAAACATACATCTATTCTACCTCTCTGCAATGACAACCTGGAAAAATATTCATTGTATCAGGGTGCGAGAAGACCGTTTAGCAATCTGATGCCTGAGAATAACAGACTTGTCAAATTTGAAGAGAGCTGCAATCGGTAGCGTTTCTATAGCATTTAACTCACATTAAACATCATTTAAATGATATTTGAAGAACAAAACAGGAACAGGAATAGGAATGAAGGAGGGGGAAAGGCCAGTTATGTGCAGACAGGAGTATTGAGAAAAGTAAGAGAAGGTTGACTGTTGGGTTCAGTTCAGCCCAAGAGGGCTAATCACCAACGAGAAATCTGGTCCATGTTGTTAAGCCTGTTGTAAATGTTACGTTAATAGTGAAGTTAGTGGCTATGCATATTTTAGTTGCTTATGAAATAATGAAAGCTTTTCTTGGAAAACAGGGAGTACATCGACATTGGTATCCCAGCCATGAGATGCTACACCAGAAGGACCAGAGGAAGCACAAGGACGTCTGCAGTGGACTGGGGGATGCAGTTGAGGGAGAACAGACCTTGCCTGTGTGCCAGGATATGCTCATGTTGGAAGGACCTTTCCCAAAGCAGGGCTTTTCTCCTTTTCCACCTTGAGCCCAAGCCCTGAAGATGCGTACACCTATAACCGTCCCTGAGCACGGCAGGCAATTCCAGGGAAGCTAATGAGGACTCATTGTTCAGATGGTTAAAAGTTAAATGTGCAAAAGTATTCATAGGTCTGACAGCTCCAGCAAGGCTTGATTTCTTATCTCTAATGAGAGCTCCCACCACTGGCAGTGACTTTTCACCACTGATGAGCCTGAACCTTGGATTCCGCAATGGAAACCTCATGTGCAAATAATCTGCGAGGCCCCGGAACCAGACTTTATGGATGAGACATCAGAGGATGATGTATCACCAATAGGATATGACACTTTTTTACAGGGGTGATTACAATGCAGATGGCATCAAAAGCACAGTAGCCTTCTCGCATGGTTGCCATCTGTGATTCTTTGCTAAAGGTTGTATCAGGACTCCTATTATAAAATGCTGCCGGCTGAGATTTATAATTCAGTGGACAGCCAAATTCTCAGCCAAGAAGTCCTTCCAAATGAAAACTGTTCAGTTGTGGGTATTCTGCTCATGTTGGGTATTTTTGATCACTAACGTGATAAAATCCACAGAGCAGCATCAGCCTGTGCATCTGATATGTTTTCCATAAATGGCTCTGCACAACAGCCAAGCGGATGGAGTCGATCATCTCCTTTGGTCTCGGGTCTGCCTGCTTGTTTGCATGATGTTCAGATGGCAGGATGAAACTCACCCCCTCTGCAAAGGCTCACCACAAGATTTGTATAGCACTTAAGCCTCCCCTAAGCCTGATATTTGGGCTTACAGGGAATTTAAGGCGTGTGTGCGCTGCGGAACGGCCTGCAGCGTGCTGGTGAATAGGGTTGCATGCACTAGGAAAAGCTTTCATATCTTCTAAAGAAGTGTTACTCTTCTGCCAAGTAAATAAAGATGCGCCTGCTATTTACTTTCCAGCACATATTGCAAAGCTCATGTTAATTAAACTTCTAAAACACACAACAGAATAAATCTGTATTGACGTAATGCCAACAAATTGTATACGAACTCTCCCCCATTCACTTGGTAAATATTTGCTTGGAAGAAAATAACTTGCACTGTCCTGGACGAAGGACAAGCTGGTTAGGGCACTGGAGCCAAGAGCCTCCTTTCTGCTCTCCTGGGCTCCAGAGCTGAAAACCTAGGATCCCCTGAGGCCACTTACACAGAGTTCAAACATCAGGCAAACACATCAGGAAGGAGACAGCCAGGATAAACCTCACGAGCCTGATGCCAGGCTCACCATTACGGTGGCCACTGGTAGCTCTGTGGCACCAGAGGATCTTGGTACAACAAAGACCTCAGGTTTGTGGCTGGGTGGTTTAAAGTTTGTAGCGTAGGTGTATGTCAGTGGTTGAAAGAATGGCCCAAATCCAAAACCATCCCCAAAGCTCAACGTACATTACATTAAAAGTCCCCTTTCCTTCAGAGAAGCCAGCCCTTTTAAAGACTACTGTGAGCTCTCAAAATCCAAGCACTAGAAACATAGGAATATTTGGTCTGTTGCTCTTTTACCTTTAGGTGAATTTCCAAAGCACTCCACATACGGATAGATTTCTAAAATATATTTTCTCTTATCCAAAACCCAGTTACTCCCAATGAAACACACCAGGAACCCCAGTCAAACCTCATTTGCCATTTACAGAATGCCCTTTTAGGTAACTCTGGTCTATTAAGGCCATTGCGCTCTGATAGACTACACAGTGACTGAATACCCTTGTTCATGGCAAAGCTGCCTCTGACTTCAGCAGACAGAGGTTCATCCCTAAAACCCCATGAAATGTCAATCTGCTAGTATCCCTCTCATTATTAATATATTTTTTTTCTCCATCTTTAAAGCAGATGGACTGATTGAACAAGGCTGAAAGATGTCCGAAAGAGCAGTGTCTTCTACTTGGGAACAGGGTATGAAGCATAAGCACTCCCAAAATATGCGAATCATGCTGGCAGGCTGTCACAGCACTTTTCTGACTTTGAACCTACACAATCTGAGATCCTTTTTCGTGGTGTCACACCATGTTTTGACTCTTGCCAATTCTCACTGGCCAGCTACAACTTGGTTCTGACAAATTTCGAGGAAATTGCAACTATGCTAACAAAGCCTCTTAACCTTCACGTCGACTCCCTGCCGGAGCACGTGCAGGGACACATACAAGTGGAAAAAAAGGAAGATTATTTTAAACTGACATGTTACTCAGACTCATACCCGTCTTTCAAAAACAGATTAGATACCATTACCATCATGGATTAAAGGGTCTGGGATTTTGTTTAAGTTTCCGAGTAACAGTCACAGGGAATTGCTTTTAGTTGGTCTCTCGTCCTCCGTGATCCACAGGGATAATGGACACATGTAATGCTGCTCATCAAAGTACTATACTCCATACCTACACCACTGCTGCTCAGGAAAGACAGAAGCATTACTATTGATTCCTCTATATGAAGAAGATAAATACAGCTCGTAAGAAGGCATATTTACGTAAGTTTTGATGACTCGTGCAACAGATAGAGAAGCCTTAATGCACTTTTTTCTTCTCCTACATACTGCCGTGCACTCGGTGCTTTGTCTGGAGCTATTTCGCAAAAGAAAGTCTTAACAGCCTTTTTTTCTCCCATACAAGAGCTGTTTCCAAACACCAATGCTGTCTTCTGTTTCAACACCACTGTCACCCCGTGTATTGTTACTGAGCCGTTCGCAATGCAAATCCATTGCAACCCACCAAATTTCAGCATTGGTGAATGCCAAGTGAATTTTTCATTTTGGCGTTGCAATGCAACGGGCTTGTGTGTTTGAAAAATACAGCCCTGAACTTCCTACATAGCTGAAGCCAGTTCTTGCACCCACTGTTACTTGATGTTACTAATTTAGGCCCCTATTCAGCAAATGCTGTAGTGAAACCTGAGCTTGTGCTTAGGTTCATCCCTATTCAACAAAGCGCGGCTGTGCAAGTTGAAAATTCAGTCTAGCTTTTCACAGCTTTTGTGTTTCAACAGTTTTCATTCAGCAAGGGGCAAGATTGTAAATGTTACCCATGTCATTTCTAATATGGCTCAACCTCCTTGGTTTAGCATCTTTACGAAGAAGCCTTAACCACAGCATCCAGCTCAAAAAGATCAAAACCACCCCAGACCTCCCCCCAAAACAACCAAACAAAACCACCCCAAACAAAATTAACAGCTTTAGCAGGAATTTATGGGTAGCTGGAGGATGTTAGACCGTCAGAACTGCTGCAGAAATAGCTTCTGGTAGAGCCCAATGAGAACTTAGAGTTAAGCGAGCGAGACGAAGCCAGGCTGCAGAACTGTCCCCCCCCACGCTGGTGGAGCACAGTGCCTACCTTCCCACTGTCCAGGAACGAATCCTGGCTTGTGTAAACACAGCCGCGCTTGTGAGGGCCAGGAGTAGCTCCCACGCAATCAGTGGCCCCTTCAGAGTAAGTCCTCTTCTAATGACG
Source organism: Balaeniceps rex (assembly GCA_013401315.1). Classification (NCBI taxonomy): domain Eukaryota; kingdom Metazoa; phylum Chordata; class Aves; order Pelecaniformes; family Balaenicipitidae; genus Balaeniceps; species Balaeniceps rex. The sequence goes on along the minus strand of VYZW01042809.1, from coordinate 82,577 downwards.
ATAAAGATCTAGATGGTGGAAATGTTATTTAAAACTAAATTCCTCCAACAAACCCTTGGTCCAGGGCAAGGCAGGCCAAGCAGTCAGCGACCAGCTGGATTTTCAGAGCACACTGTGCACGGCTCTGGGACGCAAAACTCAAGGCCAGATTCACTTGAGACAAATATTGTTAAACTTCTGAAAAGGGACTCAGGACATCCAAACTGAAATGCCTCGAAAGGACACAGTTTCCAAGAAACATTCAATGTCTGAAACGAACGGACCTCCATAAACCTAGACTCAGTCCTGCCCAAGATGGGCACGAGGGCCTCTTTTCTTTTATGTGCCACTGATTTTAAATTATGCCACCTTCCTGCGAGATGGCAGCTTTCCAACCCCAGTATTTTTTACCAATGTTCTTTGATGTCTGCACATTTTCTTTTTTTTTTTTTTTTAATTTACTCTGGATTGCAGCCGAGTCCCAGATTACTGGGAAACTGAATCTCACCTGCAAAGTAAAACTTCTGGATGAAGTTCCTTTAAAGGCTTCAGTAAAACAGTAGTATTTAGTAAAAATTTTCTAATACCTACATAGCAAGGATTTGAGAAGATGACAACTCAAAACCTTTTTTGTTTTGTTCAGCTTCATAGAGAAGAAGACGAATTCTGCACTGATGGCTGATCCACTGGCACAGACACGAACAGAACGACACCTCTTCATGAATTCTACTGGATGCTTTAAAAAAATTAAAAATCTATGGGAAAGAATTTAGTCTACCTGATTCTGCAGGTTTTTAAAGTACTTTCTAGAGCTGGTCACGATTTGTACACAACACTTAAAAAAAAAAATCCACAGCATTAAGGAAAAGAAAACCTTTCTGCCTAAAATAGCTCTGTCTTACATTGCTTTGGAGGATTTATTCTCATATTTTTCTGACCAAGTACTTATAACTCACAATGACGCTTGTCACTGACCGTCTGGGAACATGGATTTTAGGACCAGGGCAGCAAACAGGTGCCGATCTTCTCTGAGAGCAGACCATGAAGGGATTTTACAGACTACATCTCTGATGCGCGGCTTTAAACAGAAGCTGCAGCCTCTAAATCAATTGGACAACAAAAGTTTAACCATCATGGTAAGCAAGTACCAGTCTGAATGTGCGTGGCCTAAAATGCTTTGAGGAATCATTTTTTGGGGTGCTCTCCAGCACTGTCCATGGGTTCCTCAGCAAGGCCTTCAAGCCCTCGGTAGGTGGATCTCCCGTCTGGTAGGTGGGCTAATTTGGGGAGTGCTTTTTAGACATAAATGCCTCATTGGATCTCTCCAGTGGCAATGCAGCATGCTCATCCTCATAAGCCTCATACTAAAGAGTCATCTAGAGAATTCAAAACCCTAGACTGTCGATCACCTCTTAAATAATTGCTAAAGCCATCCAAGCAAACCCCAACCCAATTGCTGAAGACTGCAGAGAGCACACAAACCAAATGTATAAGCCTACCAGTAAATGTTTCTCTACCTTAAAAAAAAGTTACATGTACTCATAGGTACCATTCCAACTAGAAATGTCTTCAACTTTTGGGAGCCAAAAGGTAATTTCAACAAATATTTCCTCCTGAAGATAAAAATAAAAGTTCTGTCATGGTAGCAGAGCTGTGTTTTTCAACAGCCTCTATATTACAGCTGGTTAAAGCTACCAGTGATGTGCTCTCCAGTAAGACACAACAAACTGTTTGAAATTCAGAAGAGCGATCACGCACCTCCAGCTTTGCTATGTTTAGCAGTCGGTAACCAACACACATCCTGAGGTAAACACCAGAGGAGCCGGGCACGCGCTTCCCCAGGGCTCCGCTCTGTGACCCCGTTTCCCTGATGCTATCACTTTATCCTCATTATAACACTTCAAGAAAGGACATAAACAACTCATACATTAAAATGCTCTTGACTTTTATGAGCAGCCTGATTCAGCAGCCCTCAGGGTGCAGTTTCATGACCGGCTCAAACAAATCTTGCCCTTGAAAAAGCCACTCCCAGCCTCCCTTGCGTGGGAAATCACACTTGCATGGTTGAAAGCTAATGCTGGAAGAAAAGTTTTAAAAAGATCAGCTTTCAGCTACTGTTCCACTACTGTGCTGATACAGCGGAGATGGAAGCAGAAGACAGAACTGCCTTCCTTGGTCTTAAACCAGCTACTCGTGAATCGGTATCCCTGGTCGCACAACCCATCATCTATGATGGTCACCAAGGAGTCTCACGTGCTCCCCGGTGTCCGCAGGAAATGGAGGGGACCTCAGCTCTGTATCTCAGAAGCACACGATTGTTGTTGACGTCGGTGGGCTGACAGCCAGGAATTCCACGCTGAACCTACAGCCCTGCCACTGAGTGACTTTAATAAGGCATTTAATCTATCTCCTGATAGCATTTAAAACCACTTTCCTGTCTTGTTTTCTTAAGCTTTAACTCTGGAAGTCACATAGGCACATCTCTACCTTTGACTGTTGCGGATCTCCTTGTGGGGAGCAACAAAACTGAAGGCCTCCTGAAGCTCCTTCCAGGCATATTTCGTACAGTCCCACCATTTCAAAATGCATATTGTAGTTGACAGCCTTCAAACTCTACGCATGACCTACTGTCCCAGCTTAACGCAGCACTCCAACCTCATGAGGAGCTTCTCATGCAACCACAGGGAAGACAATAGTGTCAGCAAGGACCCTCTACACGTGGAGCACTGCACGGACGACGGGACAATTTAAGGGGAGTAAAGATATTCTTAAACACAATTAAATGCCACTGAGGAACAGCTGTTACGAGTGGATATAAAGACTTGTGAAGAGGAAACTATTCGCAACGTTCAGCGCTGAGTTTTATTGTCCCATAAAGCTCAGCACTATGCCCCATATGCTGCAGCATCATCTGAAGAAACTGTATCCACGATCTAACGTTTACATCTATAAACACTTCTGTAGCACAGAGGTTGCCAAAGATCGAGGAGCTGATTCAGCAACAGACTTAGCTTAATATTAAGCAGCACCTCCATCAACGGAATTATTTACCTACTCAAATTCAAGGACCTGCTACGTACTTTGGCCAAATGAGGGCCAAAATGGGGGATCATTTCTGAAAGACATGTTGTGTCTTGTGATGCATGGGTGAAGTCTCGCCTGTAAAAAGAGAGGGAGAAACCTGGGAGAAATCCACTGTTTTCCTACCATGGAAGCATGAAGGGACAGTCATGCCCAAGATAGCAACAGGGAAGAATGGCCTAGGGCTGAACGCCAGCGGGAGGTGGTGCAGGAAGGTGTCAGCAGAAGCGGGTGCCCACACCTTCCGCCCTCCCCCAAACCCATCATACGGCCATCGCAGAGCACATGGGCTGCACTCGCACCGGTGCAGGTGAGGTCCCGGCGGGGTCTCTAGGTTACGGGTTGGCATCTTGCTACACAGGGAACAGAAAGAGATAGCCGAGAGCCTCTTGGTGGGCCACTTGCCGCAGCTGCCACCCATGAAAGCTTTGCTGAGAGTCCTATACCACTGACCGGGTCCCACAGCGCTCCCCTTTTCTATAAAAGGCTCTGTTCCAGCTCCTCAGGTTGCTTGCAAATCTGTGCTCCATTGCTAAGCAATGTACAAGGATATGTTTTCTGACAAATTCCCTGTTGCTTCTGTTCCTCAGAAGCCCTATTTTATCATCGCTCAGGGATGAGGGTCTACAAGCCCTTGAGCAGACACACAGATGGAGTTTATTCAGCAAAGCTGGTGACTGTTCTGCTCCTTAGCTTGCTTTGTGCGGCTGAGACAACGGTTTCCAAGGGACAACTGTGTTCTTGAGAAAAGCAGACTCCAAATTTGACTTTGGGTGGAGCCCGGGGGTGGATCAGACTGTCATTCTGCCCACCTCAACTGCATGCTGTAAGCAGCTTACTTGAGATATGACAGATGTAGCGAAAGCGACAGTTGCTCGCTGTCCCATATCATTAGTAGCCCTGCCACAAGGGCTCAGACGTGGTGCTCCATCTCCTGACAAAATCAGCTTATTAATAAACATCCAGCCTGGCACAATATTCTCCACACAGCTGAAGCAGTACTTTGAGCAGGGGGCTGCCCAATCCACCCACCTATGGAGGCTCAAAATCAAATTCTAGCCAAGATGAGGTCAGAAGAGCAAATAGGTTCAATGGACCGGCATGTCGGAGGGACTGGGGTGCCTAAGCACCCGTGCTTACCTTTATTACTCATCCTTCATTACCTTTATTACTCTGGTCCTTGAGTCTATGGAGGGAATGGCGATCTAATCAAAAGGCTCCTGAAGTCAAGGAAAACGTTGCAATTTATTGGTCTGCCTTAGGCTCAACTCCCCAAGGTACCAGACAGCATCAGCACTCCTTTTCCCAGCCAACAGGGCTCAGCACCTTCCCCAGGGTGCTCCGCGCCAGCAGTTAAGAGCCAGAATGCTCTTCCAGGTAGGCAGAGGAGGACGCGCCCAGAGGAAGACGTCTGCTTCCTGGATGCACACGTTGGTGTTGTAATGTTAAAACAAGTTTGGTAGTAATTAGATATCTGTTAATTCCCGCAACAAAGTACTTCAACTAGAAAAAAAATTGGCTGAGTCAATCAGATTGTGGCAAACAATACCATTCGTACTAAAGCCTCACATTTATTTTAAAAAGTTTAATTTAAAGAACAGAACCAGTTTCACTGCTGATGATGTAAAGGTTTAAATATAACCCCAGTCAAACCTATGATTTCCCCTTTACAGCCAGACAGGCAAGATTGAGTGCTGAACCGTTCCCTCCCCTGCTACACAAAACTGTGGACCCGCGCGGCCGTAGCACATCTCACGTAATGCAGCCCAGGAGAATGATTTCCCAAAGGTCTTCACAGTAATCCCAAGACCAGGTAATTCTATAATAATGTCAGTGGAGAAAATGAAATGTTTTTATTTTAACATATACCTGTGGGGAAAGAACATCCCACTATTTTACAGTGAGCTCTTTAAAGACAACCTTGGACATTTTCCAAGAGCTACACTGAAATGGAAGACCACTTAGTTATTTACTTTAGGGTTTTTATCAGCATGTTGGAAATCATTCTTGTCCTCTCCCCTCCTCCCCCCAAAATAAAAGCCTGTATTTTCTGAAGCTGGGCACTTATGATGAACCTGGCTCTGACCCCACCACTGAGGTTGGTGTGCCGAGAGCTTCACTGGCTGCAGCTTGGAGCTAAAGTCTTGGGGCTCAGCCTGCCCTGAAGGCAGCGGGGTGAACGGGAGCTGGGGAAGGCAGGGATCCATCACTGCGAGCAGTGGCTGAGCTGCCAGTCAAACCCTGCCCTGAGGCACCTCCAAGCTAAAGCAAGAAACGCAGTAGGTTTTAAGCCCATTTTAATACCCTGAAAGATTTGTAAGCACCAGAGAGTCATTTTACTGCAAAGTGCATCAAATGGCTTTACCTTGGCAAGACGGGAGCTCACGGCTTCAGCAGCTACCACGAGGTGGCCCTCTGCAATCTGACAAGGGGGGCTGGGGACAGGTGAGGTGGGTTGGTTGTTGGGGATGTCTCCTATGGAGCCGGGGGACCCTTCCTGGTGCTCCTTGTGCCATTCGGGCTCTCTACTCCAACCAGTCCTATTGCTGTGCCCCCGGCACGCACGCAGCAGTCTGCCAGAAGATGACCTCCTCCTGGCCTGCAGGCGAGAGGGGTTTGCCATGTGCCGGCCACCATCCGAAAAGCAAAATGAGGAGCGTGGGTGGGAGCAGGGAGGAGACAGGTGCTGCTCCCATCCCTGGACCATGCAGCTGGGGTGCGGTTGTGTGGGGATCCCATGGCCCCTGCCCAGCCCCATGGAGGTCCAGCCCTGCCACCCAGCTGCCCCTCGCCAGCTCTCGCTGGCCCCAGCAGCTGCCCTGGACCACGCCACAGAGCACTGTTCCACAGATGCTAACGAAAGGGGAAAATAAGTAAAACGTATGTACCATTTAAAGGCCAAAATCACACCAGGGCAGACAGTGACATGAACCCACTCAGCTCAGATTCTCCAAATCATTCTCTCCATTATGTGACATGCTTCTACACTGCTTGGCCCAAAAACTTCTCAAAGACTTTTCTTTGCCTACCCTTGCAGCAATGAACGTGTGCAAACATTTACAGTTCTCAAATTCAACGAACAGGCAAGGAGATTTAAGAGGGTGGCGTGAAGAGCACACTATTAAAATGTCAAGGTTTCAACAGGAAACACCCAGATACCTCCCGTTATCTGAAAACCTCTTCTCTGCACGGTCAGTACCCATCCCTTCCCCCTGCTTTTATCACTGATGCCTTCACCTAAGTCTTTATGGTTATTTATAACCTTAGAATTGGGTTAACACTGCAAGTTTTTAGGGTTATTTGAGAGTTCACCATGTGCATTTAACATCCTGCTAATCTGGATGCCAGGTAGTGCTTTGATTTGTCCTAGAAACATCGTATAAACACAAGTCCAGGAACTCTCCTCCACAGCAGAGTTGCTGAAACAACTCCAGGCAGGTGGTGATANTTAAAAAAAAAAAAAAAAAAAAAAATCACACTCCTGTTGCTTTCTCATGACCACCAAGAGATGGTCCAGCTTTATCATGAGTGCTGGTAAGAGAAATACAACCGCTCACTCCTCTGGTCCAGCTCATTCAGAAGTGACCAAGTGCTGTTGCCATCTGATGATCACGCATGTGGGTCTCCATTTCCCCTTTGGTTTTTGTTCTTCTAACACATCCCTGCCCCCGGCACAACCACCAATAAGCGGGCTGAAGGAGACTCTCCAGCACCAGTTAGCAGGATGCGGCCTGATGTCCAAATATGCAGTAGACGCTTGTCTCCAGGCCTCAGGGCACTGAACACACGGTTTCTAATGCAACAAGGTTGCTTCAAACATTCAGTTTAAAACTTCATAAATGTCTGGGAACAAATCTACACTTTAGAGTTGCTGGCAAAGCTCTCGAACCCTTTTATCTGGTTTCCTAAGCAGAAATGCTGGAGCAATCTTGTGCCCTGTCCCCTCTTCTCGGTCACCTTCTGATTTGTTTGCCAGCTTCAGATCGGCCTTGTCAGAGGTTTCAAGGAGAGCCAGGCTCCTACAGCTGTGCGAGAGCAGGCGCCTGACCCGAGCACCACGGCTGAGCAGAGGCAGTCGTTGCACGCGGGAGATCTTCCAAGTGCTCCGACTGCAGCTGAACTTCACAGGCAGCTTCTGTTAGAGCCAGCCCAGCACAAACTGAGGGCCAAACCGCTCAACCTAAGGACTGACAGCTGGTGGGGACCACGTGTTGAGGGCTGAAGCAGCTGCCAGCAAACGCCAGCACCATCACAGGGCTGTGCTGGTTTCCTGCTGCAGAATCGCTGGGGTGGTTTACTCCTTGGGGCACTGGAAGGCAAATGCCAAAGCTGCTCCATTGGGCATCTCTCCACCTGGTGTTTTAAAGGAAGCAAAGGAAACTACCTGCAGGTACCTTTGGTAGGATGGCTGTCAACTAACAGATGCAAAGATGCTCAGCGTTCAGCCCCGCGATGTAACGCAGCACCGTGCCTCTGCCGTCCCCGAGGCCGCACTGCTCCTGCAGCTGCATCGGGGAGAGAGGAGTTCAGTGGCATTAAGTTATCTCCATGGGGACTTTCTCAGAATGTGTACCAACAGCAACGTCAGGAAGTCAAAGCAGTCCTAATGAGCCGTGTCTACATCAAGATAACTCTGCTTCAAGAAGCAAGTTACTCCCTGGGCAAAGCGTGCCTAGCACTGCTCTTGCTGAGCCATCTGACTGGTAGGAGTTTTAACCAGGCTACATTTCCACTGTAGGAAAGACTCAGGAAAGGTGCTGACACAGTCATATCCAGGCAAGTCAGTGACAAACAACGTGAGCAAAGTCAGCCTGCTGAGAGAGCGGTTCATGGAGGGGAACAACCGTCCAACGGCAGAGTTCAGATAAACTCGGAGCAACTTCGCCCACAGGAGACTTGCAGCTGGACTGTAAATCCCAGCTCCGCACCAAGATCTAATGACATTTTAAATTTTTTATTACCATTTCATAATGGTAATTAAACACAGGCATGCGCACAGAGAGAAATCTGCTTGATATATAGGGCAAGGCTCACCATCTGCAGGCAGCAACCAGGACCCTGTGGGCTGGGCTAACGGGGCTGCAAAAGTTACAAAGCCACCAACACCACGGCAATCACGTATGAAAAACTAGGCAGCTATGCGATATTTCCCTACCTATGGTCACTTATGGCCTTCTGCCTGTGCTCAGCGATGCACCCAGTGCTTGGGGGCTTGCACATCGAAGGCCTAACTCCATCACTGTCTTTGCAGTTCTGGGGGAACTGTTGCGTTGCTGGTGCACGCAGGACTAACTCGTCTCTCCCTCCTGGAAAGGGAAAGCGGAGGTTTCTGCCCATCCTCCTGCCCAGCAAGACAGAAATTTCCTCAAGGAGACAGCGGAGCATAGTCTTTGAGGTGTGGTTAACTCTTGGCATCTATGTTTAAGTTTCCAGCGAGGCTGCCCATCACTTCCAATCATTATAATTATTTTTATCACTAACTATGTGCATTTAGCGGTCTTTGTTTCCTGGCCAGTCCTGTTCTGCTTTATTCAATTGCACCCTACCCCAGAAGTAGGGAGCCTGGTAGACTGAAGCTGAGCTTTTCAGCCCTGGTGCGACTGAAGCTGTTCCGGTTCAGTTTTAAGCCCAGGACCAAACTGGTTCGTTAGCTTCCAACCAGCTGAAACCAGCCCACATGGAGAAAACTAAAGTGGATGAAACGGAGACAGGCTATCCTCAAGTTATCTCCTTTCCCCTTGCCAGAGCACAGCACCACTTGGAGTCTCAATATTGTCCACTGCTTCTGATTCCTACATCTGGCATGAACGACGGGTGATGCCAGCACAGGAGAGGGAGGGAGAGGATGGACAGGAGAGCGCTGTATGGCACTACGCTTCGGGTCCTGGGAGTCCTGCTGGGGAACGGGTCTAACAGATCCCAGTTTTCAGCTGGACCACTATCCTGGACCAGAACCAGACCATGTTTTGGTTTGGTTCTGGTTTGGATTAAAAAATTTAAAATCAAACCAAGCCGAAAACCCACCCAAATCAGGCTCAGTTCCTGCCTGAGGGCGGGGGGAAAAAAAAAAAAGGCAACAATCGCAGCTAACTTGCAGTTCAGTGCCATGCTGTAAGCTCTCCCCAGGCAGCAGTGAGTGCCTGCCCAGGACTCCGGTCATCTGAACTGCTTCTTCCATTTTGTCCAGTTCTGTCCACAGGCAGCCGTTACTGGGATGCAGACCTGCTCCATTAAACCTCTTGCACTTCAACACCAGACAGCCTGCAGGTCAAACCGTCTTCTGGTTGCCTCTGTCTGGCATCAGTTGGGAACCAGCCAGCAAGAGAGAGATCTCTATACCTAAATACTAATCGTATTTTCAGATCTGTGATCCATTTCTGGCCCAGGGAATGAGCCCAGCGGGATCCAGAAGGGAGCCCCAAGCCAGGTTTTATCAGACCCACTGCACCGCGGGTGTGCTCCCTCCTCGCCCTTCTCCCCTGCTTCTTGGAGCACCACAGAAACCCACGGCTGTGATCTCGGGAGCACGTTCAGAGTAATAAAAGTGTGAATTACACCTTGCCATCTGGTATTGTAACTACCACCCGCCCGCTGCCCTCCCCAGGGCATAACCTAGAGCGAGCGCAGACCCCAGACAGGGTCATGCCCGAGGGCCAGTCCCACGACTTTGATCTTTAGTGCACCAGACAGCGATCTTTAATGCACCACATACTTGTAGTCAAAACAGCTCCTGCCTCAACCTGCCTGCAGTCTTCACGGATAATGTTTTTTATTAATTGCACGCACTTATAGTGGGCACCTGATGATCTTTCCCAAAGCAACGAGGTGTTTCTGCAGCACAGAGAAGCCACCTCCCCTGGCGCAAAGATGGTTATATGCCATGCTTGCCGCCAAGGTGGGATTTCATTAGCTCACTTCCCTTCCTGGGGTCCGAGTCCCAGACACCGCGGCTGCCGGCCTCAGCTGGCCCTGCCGCACCCCTCTGGGGGTGCCTGGGGTGGGGGTACGAAACGCTGGGGAGCTGCTCCCTGCAAAACTTCTGCAACAAACCAGAAGTGCACTGGCAACGGCGAGATGCAAAAGAAGCGGCCACCACACGTACAACTGCCCATGACCCCAGAGGTTCATAGAATCATAAAATGCTTTGGGTTGGAAGGGACCTTTGGAGGTCATCTAGTCCAACCCCCAAGCGTAAAAACTGTTTGGCAACCAGTCCTCATGCAGCTCACGTGAGTCCGGAGGGAGACACTGCCCTCGGGTTAAGTCCTCTCTGCTTACACACATCTCCTCGCACAAGGGCCGCATAACCAGACGGGGACCCGCCGGATCTATGGGACCATCAGACCCAAGCACAGTGAGAGAAGGAGAACAGAGATGAAATAGGACGTGGGCCCCGGCAGCCCGCTGTTCCAGCTGAATATTGCAAGGAACAAATGCAAAAGCCCAAAGTGACAGGAATTGTGGCATAGAGTACCTTTTAGATGATAACAAAAAAAAGAAGAGCCTAAAAATTGAGCACAAGAGATTCACAGTCCCAGGGGAACACGAGCTTGTATCTAATACCAAGCGTTTTTTCTGTTGCGTGGTTCATTTTAGGACAACCCTCACCCTGGCGATGCCAGTCCCACAGCCTGAGGCTGCTCCGGATTTGGGCACCTGACTGTTCAGGAACAAACATTTCTGATTGTGAATAATTCAGATCCCCTTGCTTATTTAGGTTCATTTGGCTCTGTTTCTCGCTGTTTGAATCTTCTGAGCTTACAGCAAACTGGGCTGTGGATGTACAGCCCCTCTCCACAGCCCTTCTGTTTCTGTCAGGGAACCATCGGTTTCACCAGTAACTGCTGCGTACTTTAAGCACATACAGCACTTACAGAGCAAGCATAACCCCTGTAACGTAACCCCAAAAAGCTCAGGCATTCTCTTTGTTGTTCATCTTGCTGCAAACCGAGACTGCTTTCTGCTCCGAGATGCACATTTGACAGTAGCTCCACGAGAACGCTACGCATACGAGTAGCTCTTCTCTGGCAGTGGAAGCACGCCCAGACCTGCAGCTCCGGTCTTAAATCAAAACAGACGTGGGGACCCGGCACTACGGACACGGTCAGCCAGCATCTGCTCACCAGCCAACACGGACATTTTCACTCGGACAAGCAAACGTACCGGCTGCGCTGCAAACAGGCACAACTCCGCAAGCGCAAAAAACCAACAGCAAAGCCCCGGCAAGTTATGTTCTGAATAACGTCAACACCTTGCGATCGTTAGATGTAAAGCGTTTCACCGCCTGACCGCAGCCTGCTCTCAAAAAGCGTTATTACCACTGTTAAGGGAAAGCCATTGTGGCTTAGGCACAGCATATTCCTAACTGTGTTTCAGACACGTTAGAAGGAACCAGAAAAACAAACAAGTTACGGAGCAGTTTCACAAAGCAGCAATATCCTGGAATGACCTGTCCAGGCAGCGTGCTAACTGCGCAGAGCGGCCGTGCTTGCTCGAGGTACCATCGCCCGCACCCACATCTCCGCCTGTAATTTCGGCGCCCCTTTTCAGCACCGTAGACACTAACGCACGCGCGTGCACCCCCCCGCACACACCCCACCCTGAGAAACACATTCCTGACTTACCCTTTAGCCAGCCGGCAGCCCCAAACCCTCCGAAACCTCCTGCAGAAGAGTTGACAGAGTTTTACCTCGTTACCCGGCGAGGGCGTTATATAACCGGCACGGTTTCCGCAGGCAGCGCGGATGCACCCGCCGCGCTTCCCCGCGCGCATCCCTCTCCTTCCCATCCCACACCGACACATCTCCCAACGACAGCCGCGGCGCGGCGAGGTGGGCTCCGGAGTACTCGTGAAAAGCAATGCTAACAGCATCAAAGAAAGTTCAAAAGGTGCCTGACGTTTATTAAGAGGCATTGCTACTATGAAAGGACGCGGTGCGATAGTGTAATGTTCCTTAGCCCGCTGAAAGCAGCTTGGCCTAGATTTTCCTGTACCGTTTGATGTGACCATTCATGCAAACAAGAGTAAAACTTTCTCTTTGCTTTTAATTAAGCAAAAGAAAACAAAGTGATGCGTACAAAAGACCTTTTCCTGCTGTCATCTGGGTCTTCCACACAGGAGAATATGCAGGAGTCGGCCCCATTGATTAAACTATTATTAGCGGCAGACAGACAGACGTGCTCAGCAAAAGACAGGACAAACCCCGTGCCCTGTACTTCTGGACTAGATACAGGAAAAAACATTATTTTGCCAAAGGCTCATTTGGTTTTTTAGCAAAGGAAAATGGAAACATTCTCTAGCACGCTGGGCAGAAGCGAAGCACGCAGCATTTTAATCTGCAGAAATCAAGATAAATAAATAACATTATTGCCTTCACTCTGTTCCCACACACAAAACCCCACCAGCTTTCATAAGACAGGGACCAGGTCCTGTATTTGAAATCTCATCGGAAACAAAACATGGCTTGTAGTCATTCAGGAGGTCCTGGTGTCCATGAATCGTCGGTGGACGCAGTACACAGCCCACAAATGCAGAGGGGCTGTAGCTTTAGGACAGACATAAAACTCTTACGTAAGCCGTAATCCTCTCAGACTCCTTATTCAGTGATTTTAAGATCTGCGCCGCAGGAGCCCGCTGGCATCCCGGTGGCTTTTAACCAATTTGGAAATGGGGAGACTCCAGTCGCAGCGCAGTCCCCTTGCCGACACCGGTTATCCGCGGTGCACGGCACTGCCTCGCAGGGATTCGGAGCACAGAGCATTTCTGCACACTAATATTTCGGTCCTCTGCAGAACCGGCGCTGTTGCTTTCTGTGCCGAGTGAATCACCAGGATTAATCTCCTGCAGAGTTCACTGAGGTTAACGATAATCAAGTTAAATTTACACTATATGATCAGAGTTTAATTAGGCACTGTTATACAACTCCTATTAATTACAGTGATAATACCCTTACGAAATGCAGATGGGAGGGTGGGGCTGTGGTCGAGGGGGCTTGGCTGCTCAGATGATTTCAGGAAAAAGCCACATTAAAACGCTCTGTGTGCACCTTTAGTTACGGGCTTGCCTCTGCCAGTGCTCAAGATGAAACAGAAAGCTTAAAAAAAAAAAAACATTATAATCCTACAAAATGTAAATCTAGAAGACAAGATTAAAGACCTCCCACATGCTACGCTATCACCTTCTGTTTACACCAAGAAGCAAGAATGCCATTTAAAATCCCAATGAGCCAGAATCATTATTAGCTTGCTCTGCTCAAAATCCTACCCAGGCAAGCCCAAGGTGATAGAAGTCATTTATCATGCGCTGAGGCATTAACTCACTTGAAACCACGGCAGGTCTTCCTAGTGTTATTAAAGTAAGTTTCTCTTCCCCCCCGAGTTTACCCCTCCGGGTGACCTGTTGGGTCAGGGCACACGCCAGCTCGTGCTCGGCATTCGGCACAGCCTCCGCTGGGACACGGACCCCACGGATGGCCCTGCAGCGCTTGCAGTGCTTCAGGAGGATGCGGTGGGAGAGGGGGCTGACCTGAACCCCTCGGTGAGCTCCTTCTGCTAGCAGCCGGGGTGTCTCTGCCGACGAGGTGCAGCCGGGGGAACGCCAGATCACGAGCGCAGGAGCAGACTCCAGCTTTCAGCGCTCGGTAGTGGCTGCGTTAGAAGACAGACTGTGCAGCGTGACATTTCAAGCCCGAGACTAGGTCTTTGCTTTTGGTAAATCTTGCCTGAGGTGTCAGAGCAAAGCTTGTGCCATGCAGCTTCCATTTAGCATCTGCTACACGTGTTGTTGGATGGCTTTAATGAAACCTCCAGGAGACCACGTGCTGTAACTGCTACTCACGTGGTAACACCAAAACTCTCGTCTTGCTCCCGTATGGTCAAAGACGCAGGTAAAGGTCTCTTCTTCATGAAGTAAAGTAAATAAGCAACACAACGAGCGAGGCTTGTCGGCAAGAACAGATGCTGTTCTTGAACATGGACACCTGTATGAGCCTCCTGCACCCAGGTTCTCCCTCCTCTGCAGATCGCTTGCTCAGTAAGCGTGTCCCAGGAGAAGCCCTGGCACCTTGCCATTGCTGCCACTGCTGACTACTTAATTAAACCCCCAAAAGACAGGAAACGCATTTCCTGCAGGTTTTTTCACCCTCTTCACCAGCCAGCAGCAAACTAGCAAAACCAGCACACGTCAGCACTCCCACTTTGCACAAAACACGTGTAAGAGAAGCAGTGCGTTACAGTATGTTGTACTGGATATTAATTACCTGGCCCTGCCAGCTACGTAATTATCTTGTTAAGTTTTGGCTATATACACTAAACTGGCCCTTTACAAAAACGGCTGGAGGACACCATCACATGGGATCCGGGGGCAGAGTCCTGTTCTTGAATGCCCTCTGGCTCTCACCCCACCATTACAGACAGCTGAATTGTGCATGAAGGTGTTATTTTGCCCACATGGCAATTCCACAGCTGCCTGCGTGGCCCTGTGCACGTGTACTCAAATCGCCCTCTCTGTCCCGTGACGGACAGCTCTTCTGGGGATGCACAGGAACCGTGGCAGGAGAGGGAGATGATGGTTTCTTGACAGCTCCTTGCTCTGCAGGCAGGCTGAGATGGGCTCCAGGCCCGTACATTTTTCTCATGGTTCACAGACATCAGAGATGCGTATGCTTTAGAAGATCCTTAGTCTCTCCCAGCCCTTGGAGTTCCTAGCCAAGGCCACGAAAGGACCCTTGCGTTTCTGGAAGCACAGGGCTAGCAGAACATCTCAGTTCCCTTGCTGGGATTTGTGCTTGATTGGGGCACAAAGGACTCACTATTCCTCCTCATTCCTAACTTGTGCAGGTGCTGGATACAAAGCACAGCTGGGACCATCCTGAAGGGATGCCTTGAGCACCTCCACACCCTCATCTCAGGACAGCAGTGCTCCGAGAGGAGAGGCACCAGGCTTTGGCCAAGGCCTTCAGCCCTTTATCTGCTGTTGTGACACTTTTTGGTCCCTCACTGCCGAGAACGGCCCTTGTGGCACACTGATGGGCGCGCAGCAGTGCTCCTGCAGCAAGGCTTTGATTTAGGGAGCAGAGCTGCTCAGCCCACTCTGCTCTTGCTGATGTAGTGACCTGGTTTTGTCAAGACTGTTTTTCTCCTTTTGTCTTTGATGTCATTTTGGAAGGCAAGTCATGAGATTTTCATGGAGGCATTGACTCAAAGTTGGACTAAAACAAAGCCAATCACAATACCATTATAAATGAATGAGGGTGCAATTTCCCCTTAGAGGATTATTATATTATTTAGGGTTCTAGCACATTTATTTCCACAGTTTAGTAATCACTTTCATGCTTCTCATCGGACTATACTCTAATCCATTTATATTTTAATGTAACGAGTTACAAGGATTATCAGCTCATAATAAATATGCTCACCCCCTAAAGCATTTAAACAGCCCCTACACTTTGTAAAGATCTTGCTTAATGAGCAGTCATCTACCAATGAATGAGGAAACTAATACCATGTCATATGGAACACCATCAAACTGCAAAATACGCACTGCAAAAGTCACTTTTCTGTGAAATGAGATATTTTTCGGTGCACAGATACTATCTTCATTATAGTATACTTTTATATTACTTCCAGCATAAGGGAGGGTTTGGAAGTCACAGAGATTGCCTTTTGCGTTGGGAATTTGTTTACCTTGTGCTCTTAAGTTTGGAACGATATATTACATTCAGCCCATGCACTGGACTACGTCAAACCAATAGATCACTCATGAAATTCAAATTAAGGAAAACTGTTGATATCAGCTAAGGGGAATCCACCCAAAAAACCCCACCTGACTTGCGCTTAGGTCAGTTCTAGTGCTGAAGTGTCCATGAAACCATGCTCACTGATGCCAGGTGAAAGCCACTCTTTCTGTCGGAGAAAGTTAAGAATCTCTCTTGGCCTACTGGCCTGTAGTCAATCACAATATTTTTCCACTTGCAGTTGTCTTGAGAAGGGATGGGGGAAACTAAACATTACCTGTCAAACTATAAAGACATTCCTTGCCTATTCATAGAGCTGCCCAACATAATTTTCAGCAGAATTGTCTCACCTAAGCTTCTGGTGTTTGCTCTACTTGTAATCAAAATTCTGAGTTTGTAAGGCAGGAGCATGAATTACCCTCCAGAGCCTTCATTCTTTGAACTTCAACATACAGTCCAACTTCCCATTTCTACCATGGTAGAATCTCTTCTTCCTCCCACGTTGTGTCTGCCCAAAGTGGTTTTCTCCATTGGAAAATGTGAAGCTGATGGTCTAGGTTGCTTTCACCCTTTATTCTTGCAGATGCACGTTCTGTTTAGCATCCTGTGGGATATAAAGCTTAACCCTTTGCTATGCATCACCCAGTCAATCACTTGCACTTCTGCAGGTTCATCTATCAAGAACTCCATTCACAGCAGCACACTTGCTGTGGAGAGTTCCAGGAAAATAGAAATGCTGCAAAATCTCCAAATCCCTTTTAACAGGAATCCAGAGATACTCTGACCTTAGCTGGAGTCATACAGAAGGAGGCTTGTAGCTCTGGCTGATGGAGAGTACGGACGTGTCTATTCTGCAGCCTCTGTAATTACGGCCAGTCCCTCCCACCCTAGGAAATGGTGAAGGGAGGAGGTAGTTATGCGTGGAGTTTTGATTTTCCAGAAACAATAAACCTCACCAGTCTTTTCTTAGTTGAGTACCAGTCATCCCAACATTGGCAAGGCAGTATTAAGTGTGCAGTGACCAAACAGGAAAAAAATTGATGTTCAGAGTGTGGATTTCTTGCTGCAAAGCTGCTTCTTTTGCTTTACCTCTCCAGATTTCACCAAAAAGGAGTACTTGGAAAAACAGGGCTTGCTCTTGTGAAGCTGCTCAATAATAACAGTAGGGAAGAGAGGGCAAAACACTTGTCCAGACCGAGAATTCACACCCATGTCACTGTTTTGGCTTCATGCACTGTCCACAGCCAGACGCTGATCAGCATCTAGGCAAAACCAATTCAGGAGCTCAACTCTGTGCTAGGTTACACAGTAGTTCCATCATAAAAGGATCAGATCTTTATAAATGAACATAATCAGCATCGGGCTCAGCTATGTAACAGAAGTCAAGTATCTCTTTGCCCAAGAGTTTGAGGTTACATGGATGACCCAAACATACACCTGTAAGGCAGCTTTCAGGGCCGGCTCTCCAAAGTAACCGATTGGTGCTGCAACTGGTTCCTCACACGCTCTCCCTAATCAATACTGCCCCTAGTCGTGTCACCTGGTTTATGAGCACCTTTTGAGGGAAGAGCAGAGTCAGAGAAGCCAGATCCTATGTGTGAAACATTTTTGCCAGACACGGGCTGGGAGACACCAAGAAAGCCTCTTATTCCTGTGCATCCCCCATGGGAGGCTTTAAACCAGGATCTGCCAGCAAGGATGCTCAGAAGACCTTTGCTCAGTTAAAAAAGCCCAATGCAAAATCCACAGTTTTGCAGAGAAATCGGCTGCCTCTCACGCAGTGAACTGCACTGATCAAGCTCTCCTTTCCTCTCAGCTAAAACTCATGGTGCATCCACCCTGCAGAGCTGCAAGGCCGTACCTCATTTTAGCTTTAAACAAGCTTGGCTGTGTTAATGTGGGACTCGGCTCCAGCTAAGGGTGCCTTCTCACAGCACGGGGCTTCAGCAGCAACACTGACTTGAAGGGCCTCCACCCACCTCCATCCTCCACGCTCCCGTCTTAGTTACACCAGCACAACCATTTGCAGGACTGTTGCAGTCAGAATGAAAATAGAGGGCATTTCTATCCTAGATGGGTATAGCATCTTGTACATCCTGATACCCTCCATCTGCAGGATTAACAGGCCCAAAGACAAAATATTGCAGGTCTCTGCCTTCTGCCGTCTATTCATGTATCAGAACCACAAACCTTCTGGCATCAGCACGAAGAGTTACAAGCACGCCAGACTCGGATCACTGTAAACGTGAGCAATGAATTAAATCTCATGCTGTTTTCTTCACTTAAGGAGCAAACTTTGCAAAACTTCTTAATGCCCAGAGATGCAGTTTTACTGTGGCAAGGAATTTTCCTCTTGCAAACTCAACATTCAAACAAGCTCCCTGGTGAGGTAAGCATAGGCTGCCTTTTAATACAAACACAAAACTCACATTTGACTTATTAGCTGGGGGAGGAATACAGATGAGGGTTGGATGAATCTCATGAGTCATCGTTTCTGTAGGATAAAAAGCAAGCTTTTCTCAAAAAAAATCAATTCATTTGCCTCTATTGTGTATTGCAGATAGAAGCGCTTAAATAATAAAAAGATTAATAAAAACACTTCAACCAATTGTTCTAGAAAAAAATGAAAAATAGCTTTTGGATTATGGAAGAATATTCTTTAAATACAGACAAATAAAACATTTCAAATGGCACAATGTTTTGGGAGAGGGAGACAAACGCAGATTAGTCATGCTTGAATGTACTTCCCCAAACAATGCACTGCTTAGAGCTAAGACTAAGACATGTACATACCCCAAGGCATACATGAAAAATTAGGGTCTGTATATTAGTTTAATTCCTTTATCATTTACTCACTGCCAGATTCTTCCAGTCTCGTCCAGCCCTTCCCCCAGATAGCACCACATGCACGTTCTGCGCCCTGACCACTGAACCCATGCCCAGCTCAATCTTGTGGGCAGACGAAGGGATGTGCTCTTGAAGTGTGAAGCAGGACGAAAGCACAGCGCTAACGCTACTGAAAGGATAAAGAATCACACAGTTTAAGTGCAGCATCGTCCTCCAGTGGTGTGCAAATTTCAGCTAGCCTTTTTTTATTATTGTTATTTAAGATTTTAGAAGGAGGGGGAAGGAAAGGATTTTCTCAGGCAGAGAAAAGGTATGCCTGAAAGAAGCCCAGAGAAGTCTCAAGACAGCTGAACACTGGCAAAAATCCGCCGAAACAGGGATTTCATGGAATGCTCTGAAGAACTGACAAAGGAGGAAAGTATGCACTACAGTGCGAGCTGCACAGACTTTGAAGAGAATGTCAAACTATGCAAAATTAGGTAACACTCCAGGTATCCACTGATTCAAGGTCTCGCCAGAAACAATCTCTAAAAAAATCACTGTGGATGGATGATGGTGAACGGCAGATATTGTTGACAGAGGAGTGGGTCAAAAGGTTCAAGTTCCAGTCCCTTCCGCCACCCACCCTCCATTTCTAAGCCTGTGATCTGCCACAGCACGCAAAGCAAATCCCATTACCTCTCTGAGTGTATCTACATACAGTAAAGATGTGTTATTTTTTCTTCGATGGAGACACAGCTCAGAGACCAGACCCAACGACCTCAGGAGTTATCACGTACGAACTGCACTAAGCACCTCTCCACTTCCACTTCGACATGTTTGCCGTGTTTGTTTCCCAACACCCCTTTAGCCCAACCTATCTCGTGATGTGGTGACTTCTTCAAGATAGCGATCAACTCTCACTGCGCGTTCATGAAGATCTAGTGCAGCAGGATCCCATCGTGTTCTTTGGGTATTGCTGCAATGAAGAGCCGACAGTACGTGAAAAGGCAAGCGTAGAGAGGGTGGTATCTGGACACTCAGTAGTACAACCTCCAGGAAGATTAAATACTCCATTGCAACACAATGAACCTGTAGATGCTGCCACACGTAGTATTCTGTGATGTTAACCATTTTTTGCACAAAAGGAATATGCAGGGTATTCTGGGGAGGAAAATCCATCAACACCAACACCAGAGTTTTATCCAAAACCTCTTTTTTTGGCTAAAGAATAAAGTAGCTTATGTTTGTACTGAGTCTCAAAAGCCTAGTTTAAGTAGAATTTTTTCCTGGGGAAATATTAGGATCAGATTGTGTTTTCGAAGACTGTTAGAGTAAATGATGGCTGATTTCCCAGTGCTGGGAATGCGCGTGAGAAAAAGAAGAGTCATTTGATGCCCTGTTACTGATGGATAACTCTTATCCATCCATATCACAGTACCCCTGGCACAGATACCTCCAATACCTCATTTTCTGCATTTCATATTGTTATCAGATTTGGCACCAGCCCTTGTTAATGCTGCAAAAGCCAGGATCACAGGCAAGGGGACTTCCCTAAGGATGCAAAGCCTCACCTGTTCATCACAGGAGCCTGGAGCACGCTGGCTTCCACAAACACGACAATTCATCTTACTGGTCAGTCAATCTGTGCAGTCATCTTTGAGGCTGAGCAAACTGCTGAGTTTGAACGGAAAGAAAACTGTCTTGGCAGAATTCAAGGAGACAAGACAAAATAAATTACTGTGTCTGCTTTACTGGTCCATCAGTCTACATATTATATCCACACACGGATGTGATCCACTGAACTTGTACTTATGTAATCAGCCATGTTATTGCATTGCTCCATCTTGAACTGAATAAAATTGTAGCAAATTAGTTCTGGTGCTGTGCAGAATTACCTGCTGTGAAGAATTACCTGCTCACTCTTTGAACAAAGTCCATAAAAAGCACACAAAAGTTGTTTACCCCATCATATTGCAATTTGGACCATGCAGCTAGGGCACAGCTGACCAGAGGTAGAAAGTTCACAAACCCTACAGCTCTGCTTCCAAATTAATCCCTTGCATAAGCTTGATACAATGCAAACACAGCTTTTTGGCACGGGCAGGCTTCTTGAAGAGCTGCATCACACATTCCCAGGTGGTCTCTAAGTTAATTTCCTTACCAAAAGGCTCAATGTAGTTTTCTTTCAGAGCTGGAAAAGTGAGAGCAGCCTGGATCACACTGATGTTGCTACTCAGTGTACTTAAATGTTCTTAAGTTTTCTAATATGCTAAAATAAAACTACATTTGAATGCAGAATTGGACTGTTTTGAATCTGATAAGCATATGACAACACAGAAACATGCTATTATTTTAGTGTTGTTAATTACGCCTCCCAAGGCCCATGACAAATAGCTGTCTGATGAAGACTTGTTTATAAAATTGGAAACTTTTTTCCCCTGGCATTACTGTTTTCATGCCTCAAATATCAGAGCTGATAGCACTAACAATTCTGAAAATTCATGGGCAGGAAAGCACAATCCCCACCAAGTGGTATAAAAGCCTCATCTCTCCCTACAAAGCTCAATGTAATCTGAAGTAGGGATCACAACAGATGTCACGCTATAGAAAATATTTGCTCCCATTGAAAGCACTTGACAAATAGCTAGGAGAGGTAAAGAGGGAGAAGTGCTAAAAAGAGTGAGGAACTTGCTGCTGCTGCTTGCAAAAGTATAATGGCTTCGAAATAAATGCTAGCTAGAAATAAAGGAACTGGCTTAATGCAACAGATCAGTCAGTCATTACCAGGAAGAGAGGTGCCATTATAATTTTATTTCAAATATAAAACCCAAGTAAAGATCCAGTTTTCACTTAGTAAAACTGGGAGCTGTGAAACAGCTGCTGTTCAAGATTATTTCTAGCAACCCTGCTGAAGCCACTAAGCATTAAGGCAAACAGAGGACCCTCCTATTAAACGCACGGCGCACAGAATTTGATATCCACCCAGCAAGTCTCAGGGATGCTGGGCTAAACCTGCAGATGATGAGCTACAGCCACGCCACGTTTAAACACAGCTAGCTGTACCTAACACACAAACAGCCATCGAAACAGTCCAAACACCCAAAGCATCGGAATCACCTTTGGTTTGGATTTTTTGGTGAGGGCATACTTTACACTGGGAGAAAAAACCTGCTGTATTGAAGACGTAACACAAGCTTCTCAAGGAAACTGCTCTGTCACAATGCTTCAAATTAAGAATCATCCAACACTTGCTAATTCTATAGGAATTGTTCTAGGAAAGGGCTCAAACTGTGAGAAGGTTTGAGAGCAAAGTGGGTTCTGTCTTCTCTATCAGACACAAAGCCACCTACACATCAAAGACTCATTCCCTTGAAATGAGCTGTATGAAGCATTCCAGCTGTGGAGCTAAACTTCGGTACTTCCAGTCGATCTCCAACATCAGCAGAGCCGTATTAGTCAAGCAAGTTAAGAGAAACTGTATCTTGAGGATGAAAAACTGCAAAGGTATGAAACGGCTCCTCAGTGGTGTCTGCAGCATGGGCCCACACCCACGGCAGTTTTTGTTCGTTAACTTTGACTGCTGTTACTCTCACTCATTAATTAAAACTGTTTTTAATTGAAGGATGATTTATAACACACCCCCTGTGCCTACGCCCCGGGCCATTTACACTAAAACTATTAAACCACACTGTGTCACGTGCCAACTATAAGCACCAACAGCTTTTTTCCAGGCCTTTGAGTAGTTTGCACTATTGTAAAAGCACAGTTGGAAGTAAGCACCTGATCGCTCCAGGAAACACCGGGCACCCTCGGGGAATCATCTCGGCAAGAACGCGCCATCCAAAGCCGGTAGGACAAAGAGGGATGTGAAACATGACAGCAAACGAGCACCAAGAAAACTCAGTCCCAGGCATTCAGCTGGACAGTCACCCAGTTAACTACTCGGCTTTCCAAGCTCTTCTCCCTGGTCATCCTTCACCACCAAACCTCCCAGTCAGTATCCCTGCCTTCAGGACCACCATTGGCTCCGTCTCTTGGTTTCAGAAAGCAAACTGGGGGACCAGCACCTAAAAAAGCTGCGTTCTACAGAAATCCCCATTCACTTCCTCCATATTTTTTCTTACAATTTTAGGTTCAAACAGCACTCAAATCCCAAGACTTTACCTCCGTCTCTTGTCTTAAACTACACCTCAGCATTGTTACACACCACTGTGCTTCAGTCCTCCTAACAAAGAGACTCAAGCTGTATCCCAGCATCTCGGAAGTTCAGACATGAGCATGTCTTCAGATACGAGGAGGCCTGTGGGGGCCCCAAACTACACAGTGTTTCCTTGTTGCAAGCCCCAGTCAAGCACAAGAGAGCATCCCCTTGCAGGGAAACAGCAAGCACTGTTCCCTGTGAACTCGAAACAAGAAGCTTGTGTGTCTCCCTTGAACTGACAGTTGATGAGAGCAAATGAAACATTAGAGTGGCAGTTGCTCTTTGGTATTTTTGAAGAAATATTTACACTCCAAGGGCCTGACCCGGCCCTAGGAGATGACTCGGAGCCAGTAACAATGCTAGTTTGTACAAGACAAAGCTGAATAAATGTGCCCCAGATCACACACTGCAAAGCTGTCAACCTATGAACAACTTTAATTGGAAGTGAAAAATGGAATTGGCTTGCTATTTTGTATGATTTACATTTAATATTTCAGATCAATGGCTCTGCATAATCCCCTGGAGAACAGTGGAATAAACACTTCCGAACAAAACCATATGGTGCCTCAGTCATCGTACACCAAGCTGTGCCAGCACATTCCAGCCCTCACCCTACCCCATCTCCACCCCACCTCTCCAGGTCCCTCCTTGGCTTCACAGGACCCCTTCCTCCCCTTGTCCCTAAATTTCAGTCATGCTATTTTGTAAGAATACATATGTGGCTTAGTTTGACATTTTAAGGGCCCTCTCCTTTCCCATCTCTTACTCATCTGAACTATCACCAACAACACCCTTGCCTGGAGGCTTTGAGCACACCCTGTCCAGTTGCGTGGGCCTAAGCACAGTTTTTTTAACTACAATAATTGTGCAACAGTCTAAAAACCGTCAAAATTGCAATCACATCAAACATTTTGCTGTTCACCAATGCGCTAAGGGAGAACATAATTTTTCAGCCAACACCACAACTTCCCCTCTCCCATCACGGGAATCAGGTAGAAAAGCCTGCCCTCTCGTTTGTCATGCTGCATTAGCAGCGAGGCAAAATTATATCCTTTAACTTCACATCGGTTTGATGGTGTCCAACAACATCACTGTCAAAATTACACAGGAGGTTGGGGTTTTGGGGGGTTGGTTTGGGTTTTGGGGTGGTTTTTTTGTTTGTTTTTTAATGTTAAGTGAGAGTTACTACTAGGCCCTCTCTTACATAGCAAAAATGAGGTAGGTAATATTTTTTGTTTGTTTTAAATATACTGTAAAGACTGTTTAAAGTTCACGTACATTAATCAATGTTAGGGTATGACAAACAATTCCCATTAACAACATGATCACCAAGATCACCATTTTCCCTGGAGAATTCTTACTCGGTGCTAGCAGTTAATAGATGAATTAAGTCAGGCATCCCCAACCACAAACCAAGCTGATCCCCCGCATGCTTTCATAGGCTGGGGACCCACCACCATGTTCCGCAGGCATTTAAAAAAAGAGATGATAAGAAGTACAGAAGAAGAAAACGAATTTTGAGAAGTCACTGATTTTCCACTTCTCAGTTCTCCCCACTGCCTTTACTATTTATAGTCTTGGAAAACATTGCAGAAAATTTCTGCTATGGTATCAGTCTCGAGGCATTTGCTCACTGCTACATACAATTGCTTGCTTTCGCTAAACTGCCTAATTGTCAACCGATACAAACACAGGATGCGCCACTAAGTGAGAGGCAATTTTGAAGTACTGAACAGCTTATGCAGACCAAGTTTTCCCAATTTTGTCTTTTTAAGAACAGCTGTCTTAAATCCATGCCTAGTAATAAAACGAACAAACTTACAGTAGCACTTTAAAGTACTACACCATTAAAAATTTTACATCACCATTTTATAGAAAATAAAACCCAAAGCAACAAGAATATTGATCTCTCCACAACTTTTGTCAGTCTCCATATTTGTACACGTGGTGTGCTGACCCTGGCTGGATGCCAGGTGCGCACCAAGCTGCTCTGTCACTGCCCTCCTCAGCTGGACAGGGAAGAGAAAATACAACGAAAGGCTCGTGGGTCGAGATAAGGACAGGGAGATCACTCAGCAGTTACCATCACGGGCAAAACAGACTCCACTTGGGGAAATTAATTTTAATTTATTACCAACCAAATCAGAGTAGGGTAATGAGAAATAAAAAACAAATCTTAAAACACCTTCCCCCCACCCCTCACTTCCTCCCAGGCACAACTTCACTCACAAATTTCTCTACCTCCTCCACTCTGGTGGCGCAGGGGGACGGGGAACAGGGGTTGCAGTCAGTTCATCACACGTTGTCTCTGCTGCTCCTTCCTCCTCACGCTGTTCCCCTGCTCCAGCCTGGGGTCCCTCCCACAGTAGACAGTCCATGAACTTCTCCAACGTCCTTCCCATGGGCTGCAGTTCTTCACGGACTGCTCCAGCATAGGTCCCCTATGGGGTGCAGCCCTTCAGGAGCAGACTGCTCCAGCGTGGGTCCCCACTGCTGCAGGTGGGGCGGGGGAACAGACTGCTCCACCGTTAACCTCCATGGGCTGCAGGTGGATATCTGCTCCACCATGGACCTCCACAGGCTGCAGGTGGATATCTGCTCCACCATTAGCCTCCACAGGCTGCAGGGGAATCTCTGCTCCGGTGCCTGGAGCACATCCTCCCCCTCCTTCTTCACTGACCTTGGTGTCTGCACAGATGTTTCTCTCACATAATTCTCACACTCTCCACTGCTGTTCTGCCACAAGTTCCCACCCCCGCCCCCGCTTCTTAAATACGTTATCCCAGAGGCGCTACCACCATTGCTGATGGGTTTGGCCTTGGCCAGCAGTGGGTCAGTCTTGGAGCCAGCTGGCACTGGCTCTGTAGGACACAGGGGAAGCTTCTGGCATCTTCTCACAGAAGACACCCCCCGTAGCCCCCCACTACCAAAACCTTGCCACGCAAACCAAATAGAGTACAGTATTATTTAAACTCTAAAAGAATTACAATGGCCATTACACAATTTAAAAAATTGACATGAGAATTAGCTTTGACATTAACAGGAACATCAGATACCTGAAAGGAAACACTCAACCTAGAGACCACAACAAAGCTCTTGAAATATAATAAATCTTAGTATTGGTAAGGCACAACAGGAGTGCCAGTAGGGTATCTAGTCCACGTATACTCTACATTGCACGTCCGCAGCTTCTGTTCTTTGAGCTCCCTAGTCATGGTGTAATACCAGAGTGGTTGTTTCAACTCCTGAGTGTAGGCAACATCAAACCCAGCACATGGCTGTTACAATGCAGAGTCTCATGCGTTGCCTCTTTTCTCAAGGAGAACATTGTGGATCAAAGCATTATCTTCAAAGATCTTCCAAAGGAAGCATTAATGCTCAGCTTGTAACCCCCAACTGCTGAAACATTACAGTGCCTATACTTATAGCGCAGGTCAAACTTTTCAGATTTTTGTAACTAAACAATTATAATAAGCAATTATTTCCCTGTTATTCCTACAAAATTGACTTAGTGTTTAGGGACTCTGGTACATGAAACATAAAATAGATATAGCAAAAGACCCAGCTAGTAAAGCACAACAGCTATGTTCCCATTTATTCTCCACTATAAATGGAGTTTAAAAAAAAAAAAAGCTACTGAACAGTGGTATAGCTGATCTATTTGTTGGAAGCTGTGCTACACATGAGCAGCATTAAAGAGATTATTCAAAAACTGTTCAGCACAAGTGCTCGTTTACTGGATCTTGTATTGTGGGGTAGTTCTTTATTAAAAGGCAGTATTTGTTCTACTACGTACAGTTCATATACTGCAGAACAGGAAGCCAATATGCCAACATACAAACTAAATTTCTATATCAAGTGGTATGAGACCATTCTCCAGTTTGCTGGCAGCAACCTGACAATGGGCTTCTGGATGAGGGAAGTTAATGTTTCAGAAACAAAACGTAAAAACTGATTTGCATTAGCATGACATGGTGTATATGCTCATGCACACCTGGGACCAGGGTGGAGATGAGAGGAATGAAACCTGGGAATACATTCCTCAAGCCACTGGGCATGGATAACTGATTTTTGTCTCATTTATGGGTAAGTTTTACCACGGACAAACGTAGCACCAAAACCATTCCAAGCCCTATATTAAGCAAAACACTTCCAAAAAATGCTCAACTAATACAATAAACTGGAAAAATTGGATTAACAGAACCACCTCAAGCACAACAGCTTAACAGCAATCATCAGTGTTAGGAAAGTTCTATGCATTGCTGGAACCTTAGGAAAAATGTTTTATCTACAGACTAAAAAGCTTGCTAACAACAGCACAACAGTGAAATAAAATTTGGGTTATCCTACAACACAAAAATCTCACTATGGTTTGACTACAGAAAGTTTCTACACACAACCAAGGAAAAAAGATAACAATCAACGTATCGTATCATTTCACAGTGTACAACTTAATATTTACAAAAAGAAGCAAATTTTCCTTGTGATCACTCTTGTGTGCTGCTTCATAAAGGACAACACTTGCAGATGGCTACAGCTTGTCTTCTCTTGCTCATTAGAGCGGCTTTTAGCTGTTACTGATATTACTTTACCACAGGAAATCCAACTACATCCTTTACAATTATAAAGGAGATACATAAATGTAAAGACATATAAAAAAAATATGCTATGCCATTTCCTTTGCATCATCAAGATTAACTGCAGAAGAGTGGAAAGATGAGCAATGCAGTAATACGACAATCATCCCAAAAGGAAATTAAAGATTGAATTTTACACTGTAATAAAAAAATAATTTGAAAACAAAAAACCCTTTGTATTTCACATTAGAAAGACACCACCTGAGTTTCTAAGCAATTTATTTTTGCAATTACTTCTGAACTCAGAAATATATTATTTATGTCTGTCCCACTGCGCTCGTTTTGGCTGGGATAGAGTTAATTTTCTTCCCAGTAGCTGGCATGGGGCTATGGTTTGGATTTGTGCTGGAAACAGTGTTGGTAACACAGGGATGGTTTCGTTCCTGCTGAGCAGTGCTTACACAGAGCCAAGGCCTTGTCTGCCTCTCACCCCACCCCACCAGCGAGCAGGCTGGGGGGCACAAGGAGCTGGGAGGGGACACGGCCGGGACAGCTGACCCCAACTGACCCAAGGGATATCCCACACCATATGGCGTCATGCTCAGCACATAAAGCTGGGGGAAGAAGGAGGAAGGGGGGGATGTTCGGAGTGATGGCGTTTGTCTTCCCAAGTCACCGTTACGCAGGATGGAGCCCTGCTTTCCTGGAGATGGCTGAGCACCTGCCTGCCCATGGGAAGCACTGCATGAATTCCTTGGTTTGCTTTGCTTGTGCACACGGCTTTTGCTTTACCTATTAAACTGTCTTTATCTCAACCCACCAGTTTTCTCACTTTTACCCTTCCAATTCTCTCCCCAAGCTCACCGGGGGGCGGGGGGAAGCGAGCAAACAGCCGTGTGGGGCTTAGCTGCTGGCTGGGGTTAAACCACGACACCCACAAATCGGGAAACTATCCACAGCAAAGTGAAATCCCATCTTTTCCACTGTAGTAGGATAGTGAGTAATGTATTTTTTTTAACTAGAAATTTAATTCCTCAAAAATGTAATGCTTGCTTCACGCCAATATTATTTTCAGAGCAAGCCAGAAAAATACTAGGAATGGCAAAAATAGCTACAGGATTTTTTCAAAAATATAGAATTATATTTCATTCTAATTCCAGGTGAAGACCTTCTCAGGTCGACCTAGCAGAGGCTGGCTAAAGAGCAACTTCCATCAGCATTAGAGAAAACACTGGTACACATTCAAGATGACCACAAGTCTTATTCTAACCAGAGTTGAGGCATCAGCCTCATCTTTGTACATGTGTATTATACATTTTGAAGAATGCTTTTCCTTCAGCTCACAAAAATTTGATTCACAGTCTGTACGGCATCAGATGACGATGATCTTCGTTCTAGTCCTGTTTGCCTTCCCTCCACTGTCGAGAACCTTCATTCCATGCTACATATACAAAGAGAGCAAGTACCACATGAACTGTAACTACAGCAACTATGGCAGCATAAAAATAGCTGTCTCTGTCGGACATTCCTAAGGTACCTGAGAAAATAAAGAAAGTAAAGAATATTAGTTATCAGGAACACTGAAGCAGCAAATCACAATTCTTCCTAAATTTACTCCTACATCAAAAGACTGAGCTCAGAAAGATTCATAGGAAAGAATTCACCATGATAATTACAGACCTTGAAACTATTTCTGGAATAAAGCAACACTGCAATTATTAAATATTTAAGATAAGATACCCTGGTTTTGAAGTCAACAGCTTAGAGTTCTGTAACATTCATTTTTTCTGTTACTACCTTTCAGCAAATAAACCTCAACATCCTTTTTTCATGAGCGTAAATCTCTTTGTGGGGCAGGAAAATGGGGGGGGGGGATAATCATATAATTTATTTGCCACTGTAACAGGATAAAACAGTAGAACAACAATTAAATTTAGAGGACTTCTACCTTCTATATTTAGACCATAAAACAATAATTCCTTGCCAGTTAAGATACATGAATGCATCTCACATGAAATAAGCCTTCAAATATCAGAAGACCAAATACTAAAATACCATTTCTCTTCATTCATTAAAAAAAACAAAACCAAAAACCAACCAAACAAAAAAACCACACATTACACCACACCAAAAATACCACCCTCCAAACACAAGCCCAATCCTATCAGTGGTGACAGATCTTGCCGTTAACTGACACAGCAAAGTTAAGGCTCAGCTTGCTACACCTCAGGTAGAAAAAAAAATGCTAAAGAGGATCTTGAAAGTTACTTAACAAGCTTTCAGCTTCAGCCTTCAGAACTACATACAGCAGCACGCACCAAAGGAGAATCATCTTGGAACAACTCAGTTATATATTCACAAACTGCTCTTAAAAGCAGCTGCTTTCTCCCTCCCTCCTCCCCGCTTATGAAAGACATACATTTCTCCTGCAGTATTAGGAAGTTATTAAAGCCTTGCAGAATCAAGGCTAAAACATGGCTGGTTGTTAGCAATTTGACAGAACTGCTCCACACAAGCAGTTAAAAATCTCTCTCTTTTTTTTTCTTTTTTTTTTTCTTTTTCTTTTTTTGTTAAAGTTAAAAGAAACCTCTAGAAGCAAACACATTCAATATCTGAATCTGGGTACATGACTTAACGGGTTTACACTTACAAACGCAGGTATGTTTTAAAAAGCAAAAAATAAACCCAGTAAACAACATTATTCTGTCTTGAACACAAAATTAGCTTGCAACACTTGCAGGAAACATATCCCTGATGATTCTGATAAAAGTCTGCTGCAGGGTGGTGTTAGATACCCTTTAGGTAAGGGGAATGATGCATCTGTATACTGTATAAACCATTGTATAACAAACAGCAAATATCAGATTGCAGACCACAATGCAGGGAAGGATGCATCGACCACTTATGTAATTTTCTGTTCTAATTAGACATTACAAGGCCTTTAGTCTGCATAAGGAAACAAATATTTAAAACAGGAAGGAGAACAAAGATGCTATTAGAGGACTGTGCTTTTCCTCTTTTTTGTAATAGTAATGCTAATTGGCAGAAACAGAATTACCTTCAAATACATAAGCCTTTGATGAAAAATATAGCCCAACAGGTAATGTGATCATTAGAGCTGTGAAGAATAGAAGTGTTCTTAAAGTTGATGTTAATGAACCCTCATTTCTGAAATAAATAAGAAAAGTTACACACAGAAGAAAGTCACAATATATATGCCTGAAACAGGGCCTCGTCCCAAACAGAAGCCAATTACTTTTCAAGAACTGAGTACATACATCATTTGGAAGCGATAATGACTTGGAGTATGTATTTGTTGGCTGCAATAGAAAAATCACATATTCAAAACTATGTAATGATTCTGCCAATCGAAGCTCACTTAATCGAAGAAGATTAAAAACAGTCTTTAGATTTTTTCCTGTTATTGCTTTGCAAGCATTAACAATATAGGGGGTTTACATTAAGATGTTTATCAGTGTATTATTACATAATTATTAAATATCTAATATTAGGTACACATGCACTTGTCATATGACAGTATTCTGCATTAAAACTTGCCCAGTTCCCTTTTTTTTTTTTTTTTTTTTTGAAAAAATAACTACAAGTCTAGGAAAATGACAAATCCTACAGGCTAGGATACAGAGGGAAGTAAGCAGAATGACTTTAACAGCTTACTATTGGAAGTGAAGTTCCTTTTTATTAGGTATTGTTCCTCTATTTAAAATCATTTCTCAGTTTCCACTGAGAAAGTTGGAGTAACTGTAGCAACAACCAGAACACGGAGCCAATACACCAAAACATGAGTAACTTTTTTGCCTTCACAGACCTACACCTAGAAGACCTTGAGCAAGAGAATCACAATGAAGGATTATGTACTTGGTAAGGTCTCCCTGAACTTGATCTGCTAGAACAGGTTTTGTATCTGCAAAACACCACATACAGCTTGTTTTTGTGTGCGCTTCTACCAGTTTTCACTCACTCTGCTTGGCTGACTCCATTATTTTATGCTGAAGTAAACATGTAAGCCAAGCAATACCCTTCTGACTTTCAAAGACTGCCAGATTCAATGGCATGTGTCCTTAAAGCTTTGAAACACAAATACGCATAAAAACCAGCTCAAGACAAGGATATCTAATTCTTAAAACTCCCAGGCATCTCCACAGCAATTTTTGTATAAGTAGCTTCAAAAAGTTTTATCAAGATATATTTGTGCTGTAGTATATTCCTTGAAATCATATTTTATCCTTGACATCTCTTTGGAAAAATAAGTGGAAGTGGGGAAAAAAAAATAATCTCATCCTCTGACAGTCATCAAAAGACAGTGACGTGCAGCCACACACAGCTTTTACACTAAAGCCAACAGCACTTTTTGCTAGTCATGTACTGCCATATATTTAGGTAGCATATCAAATAGCTTAAAAACAACAAAAAAAGACATTTGGAATCTTTTCCTTTACTAGACTTTGTCTCAAGGTCTGTCAGGGTGAAAAACATAACCCCACTCAAACTTCCCCTATGGAAATTGGAAACTGTTCTCCATTTAACACCTACCCAGAAAAGAATAAGATGACCTCCAGCTTATTACCAAAGTTAAAAACTCCACTATTGACAAATACTTTTCTTACACTGACAAACTTTCATCACTTCCCTACGCAGCAAAACCAAGTGTTCGTGTATAACCTCAGCCCTAACACGGAGCTTTCAGCTGCAGAGCAGCCTCCACGCTCGGGTTTCGGGGCTACCCAGGGTTACGCAGCACGGCCAAGGCAAACCCGGGGCCTCCTCCACCCTCTCCGGCCCCTCCTGGCCCGAGCTGCCGCTCCCCCCGTCTCGCCAACGGCGCGGGACGGGCAGACACTCTTCCCCGGGTGCCCCCCGCCGCCGCCACCCCGGGCTGGCGGCACCGGGAGCGATCCCCGCCCGCCGCGGCCTAGCAGACACCCCTTCCCGCGGACAGGCTGCAGCCCGCCGCCAGGCCCTGCCACACCGCAGGGTGCCCGTGCCTCCCGCCCTCCCCGTCGCCAGGCCCTTCCCTTCCCCTCCCCAGCACTTACTGCCTGAGATCGGACACGGGGACCGCGCTCAACGCCGCCGCCTCGTAGCGCTCCATCGCTGCCGCCACCGCCTCAGCGCCCCACGCTACCGAAGCTTCCGGGCTGCCGGAAGGCCGCCGCAGGGGCGGGCGCATGCGCAGGGCGGCAGCGCCACCGTCTCCATAGCAACCGCGGGGCTGCCGCGGCCTAGGTGCGGGCGGTGGGCGCCGCGCCGAGCCCGGCCGGGGCTGAGGGCCGGGGAGGGATGGCGGGCGGCGGGCCTAGGCTGCAGGCAGGGTTTCTGTTGTGCTTGGACAGCGTTGTCTCTGTGCAGGGAAGACTACCCCGCGCAGGCTCAGCGCGGGCTTGAAACAGCAGCGCGATCCGTGCTGCTTACGAGTGCTTTCCTTGAGGCAGATGGAAAGCGTGTGCGGCCAAAGTGCAGTCGAGCGCGCCGACGCTTGAATGTATTGGGTGAAGGGCAAGGCTTTCCAGCAAACGGCTGTGGTCCTGGTGCCAAAAAAAAAAATGTTTATTAAGATGTTTTGATAAACTCACCAGTACAAAACACTATAAATGACAAAACACAGGCTAGGGCTAAGGCATTCTCTAAAGGGAAGCTGCAAAGTTTCTCTGTGTTGTCCTGTTAGGAGGGAGGTTTGTTCTCCTACAGTTTTCCTGCTCGCCTGGCACTAAAGTTAATCAAAATTCCTTCTCCAACTGAAGATGAAATTTCTGGTCAAAATCTGGAAGAAACAGTCCCTAGCGTAACTACTAGGTGCTGCAAAGGAGAGACCGAGGCCTCGGGCAGATTTCACTCTCCTGTAGCCTGGCTGAGCACTAAGCATTGCCAAGATGGCTCTGTTTAAGCTATTAAGTCACATTCCTGTTGGAGCTACTCTACTCTGCTTAGATACTCACCAAAGGGTGGACTTGAACCAAGCTTTCCAACAGAAGAGCAGAGTGTTACAATCTCTGTGCTATGCAATCAGCCTCATTTGCAGGGGAATTAATTGTTTACAATGAACAGCTCTAGCAGGAACGCAAAGCATTGCAAGCTTCCAAACAATAGCTCTGGAAGCCGTTTAATTGAACATTGCCATTTAATTGAATCTCGTATACCACAGCAATAACATATTTACCCCTTTTATGGTAAAACCATGTTGCTATCTTACCACTCAGCCATGCCAAATCTTAATTGTGTGAGTCACTAACTCCATGCATGACTCTTTCCTCATGTTTTCCTGCAGCGTGCAGACATCCAGCGTTTCTGCAGCCCAGCACTGTGGCCTCTGCCCTGCTCCTTGTTGCAGAGCCACATGGCACAGCACGGTGGCCTCTTCTTTCTCTCACGGGCCAGCATGGCATCCTGCTACCTATGACCCTGGAAGAGAAGAAGTATGAGAGAGGGTTGTTTTCCTTGCAAGCAGTAACATCAGGAAATAAGCACTTTGTTCTTGGTAACTCCTGGTGTAAGCTTGCCTCTCAGAGCTTACTCAGAGTGAACTTCCCTCATCTGGGCTAGAGGCAATGGACACTACACTGCACCAGTAGCAACAGCGTGTAAAGGTGGGAGGGAAGGAGCAACACTGTCTGCAGCACTGATTTTCTCCCCTATGATTGTGAATAGTGAGGCCTTTTATTATGTTTTCTCCAGTATACGTGAGAAAGAAGGTGAATTTTGTTAGAAGCATTTTTTTTCAGCAATGAACGTAGCTCAGCCGGCAGCTCCCTCCTGCTGGTTAAGGTGCAGCACAGTTCAGGCTGTTCAGTGGTTATGGAGGAAGGTCTGGCTCTCGTGGTCACACTTTCACTGATTTTACGCTCTTTCAAGACATGACAGCCCTCCTCTCATTTGATTCCACTGCTGCCTGAGCCAGCAAGAGAGACGATTTGCATGAGGGGGGCAGAAGGGGGCTGGTGTGGACCAGGGGGGTGCCTTGTAGCACGTAGTCATTTGGATGGGGATGGAAGGAGGTTTTGCTGCATCACATGAACTTAAAACTTCAAACTAGTTCTTAAAAACATCTAATTAAACTCCAGCTAGCTGCTCACAAAGTCCAACCCAAATGTGTGAGCAGGTTTTGTTTATTTATGGATTACTTAGCGAACAAAAATAATTTGGCAAAAAAATCAGTGCATAGTTAAGATATAAATCAGATGACTGAAAAATATGAATGTAGGTGCGGTGAACATTTAATCACTACATACAAGATGTTCTTTCCACTTGTGGTTTGACTTTCCTGTTTGTTTCCCCAGTAGGAAAAGCAATGACATTAAAACAGTTTAATAACAAAACAACAAAACAAGGCAACATGGAAGTGGAATAAGTCTCACATCATATAAACTTACCAAGAAGATGTGTATCAATCATTAGAAAGTAGCAAATCACTCAAGGCTTAACAGCCCAAGTCATTAATTTTTAAGATAAAATTACTTCCTATCTCATCACACTGATGCTTTCACCTACTAGACCAATAACAATTTTGCTGAATGATTTCCTGCATGTTTAACTACTTTTCTTTCATGAGCACATAAGGGAAATAATACAAAACTATTAGAAAAATTATGCAACTGTGAGGAAAAAAAAGCTTTTTATTTGCATTTTTGTGTCAGTTATTTTAAAATATCTGGAACATACAAAGTCTTGTCAGTTTGCTTCAGGTTTTATACATTAGGAATTCTGAAATTTCAGGCAGACCACAGACTGTCTTACCTTTTGGATTATAGACCAAATATAAAATTTGCCCTTAAGCAGAAACTGTGCTGCAAGCACAAGCAGCTGCCAATTTAGCTGAGACCAAAGATCTGCTACTCCAAGACATTGTCCTCAACAACAATCACCTGGGGATGCTTGAAGAATATAAAAAAATAAAGCCCGTACAGAGCAATTCCTTTCCTGGGACACTGTCCCAGCTCCCAGCAGTGAGCCCTATGGAAAGGACTGCCTGCCGGTGAAGGGATTCCTGTTTGTCCAGCAAATGCAGCAAGAAATCCTGTTAGCATGGTAACCCTGGCCACGCACCTCCAAGTGCTTGGAGCATTTTCTTTTCCTCCTCAGCTTCAGTCGTGCTGCAGCCCCTTTAGCTGCGCCTGTGAATTGCCTCGCAGTCTGCCTGTAAAAGATTAAAAGCAACATGAAAACACAACCTGTTGTGTAACGTCTGAGCTCGGTTCATTTGGGCTCATTTGGTGTAGCGAGCACATTTCGAAATTCAGAGTGAGAACAGAGCCTGTGTGGACGGGGTGCTCTGCAACGCAGGAGGACGGAGGGCCCTGCTTTTCTGGGGGTCTGCATCTCAGCAAGGGTGCAGAGCAGCCGGGAAGGTGCCTGCTGAAGCAATACCATCTAGTGGCAGATGGAGAAAAAGAATCCCCCCAACATGTGCGGAGCTGGAAAGGTGAAAACTGAAAAGATAATATTTAAAAGCGAAACCACCTGCTTGTGAATATTTTTTTTCCCAAGGTTTGTTTCCATGGTAATGTATCAAAAAGGAAGATATAAACCAGATGATCAGAAAAGGAGCTGGAGCGGGGAAGGGACCGTGGTTACTGGTGCCAGTAACAGACTCAGGTTACAAGGCCTGATCTTGCAGAAGTGCCAAGTGACCCCAAGGGTCTGGCTTTTGAAATGAGATTTCCCAGCTACAAACAAGCAGCGCTATGCAGCATCAGCTTTGAAGCTGTTAACCACTTGCTTAGAATTAGTAAATGTTTTTATGTGGTTAGAGCTTAGCCCCAGAGGAGATGGTGTAGAAGAAAGAGCAGCTACAAGACAGGGCTTTATTTCAAGTCAAGGTTTGCCATGGTTGGGGGAAGGATGTATAACATTTGTGACTGGATTCACAGTGTGGAGGGACAATTCCTGTATAAGAGAGCTGGCATTTGTAGGGAGCGATAACGCCTTTTATTACACCATCTGATAGAGCTTGAGCAAACAAATAGACAGTTCTAGGGGCTCTCAGTCTCTTTTGCTGAATAATAAGGACTTCTGTGCTGGAACACTGTCCATTTTTTTCCAGTGATGTCAGTTGATCTAATTAAAGATGTTAGCTCTTCCTACCAAACCCTTCCTCTTTCAGTTTCTTGACGTTCTTGGCTCCAGCAATACTACAAATACCCTCTATTTATCTGTTTTGTGCACCTCTACACCCCAGAAAGAGAGAGATACGTTTCACAAAAGTGAAATGAATGGATTAGCTGGCTCTTCATGATACTCCAGGCCAAAAGTCCAACTTTTCAATAAAGCATGTTGCACAGTTGGCCACCAGCTTCTGTGGAAATGGAAACAGAGTAAAGTTAATGCTTTGGGTTAGCAAAGAAACCATTTATATGGGCATTATGGGGGTATAGTCCTTGTTACGATCCTGTTGCTGTTATTGCACATCCCAGGATAAGTTAGAGCAAAGAGCTAAGACATCCCTATTAGCTAATAGAGCTTAGAAGTCTCACAGTCTAATTTCCACCTCCCACTATTATTGCTGTCATTTTGCAAAGAAAACATAGGGCTACTGATGGAAGTGGCTGCCTTCCACATGCGTTGTGAAATACCTGAGGCGCCTACGTTAATAGAGTGGGAAAGGCTTCATTCCCACAGCTGATGTAAGTCAATCCATACTTACCAATTACAGGTGAGACTCCAGACACTGAAGGAAAGAGAAATCCCCTTTTTCTGTAGAGGCAAATGTAATTGAAGTCTTACATCTTACGTGCAATTAAACCAGTCTGTGACATTTTATACCTCTGCCCAGACAAACAGTGCTGACTATAGAGTGGATGTTGTGGATTTGTTTTGCAGCTTTGGGGGAGTTACTTCTTCTGAAAAATAGTGTGTGGTAGCACAAATGCACAGAAAACACAGCCCCTTCCCACTGCTGTTTGGGTTATAGTTAGCTCTGGAAAATACAACAGTTTTTTGTGAAGATGGAGGATTATAAGGGTGATGTTTCTCTTCTGCAGAATATAAAAAAAAAAGCCAGATAGTCCAATCCAGTGCATCAGGCAGCATGGGAAAGACCTCACACCGGGAGCAGCAGCCTCACAGCACTGGTTTGCCATGATGGGCAATGTGTATAAAAAGTGCTTGGAATTTGAAAACCCTCAGAGAGTTCATTAAAATCCCAGTTTTGAGGTACCGTAGCAGTAAGCTGCAAAGGGACGGGCTTATCCCTCAGGCAGGCTGCTGTAATGCCTGGCACCTGTGTTCAGCTGCAGGGGCTTGTAGGTCTTGTTTTATTTCACAGCATTAGTGCATCCAGGGTTTACCTCTGAGCTCGAGACCAGATGAAAATCTGTTCTTCAACTGTAACTTGATCATGCGTGCAAAAAAAGTCACATCTAACTAATTTCACACTACATTATTAGATAAAATTTCACAGTACTGTTTAGCTGAGACAGACCACAAACCACTTTCTACTTTTGCCAAAAGGGTTTTGTCACAAAGGGGAGATCCTTTTTCTAGTTAATACTAGAAATTTTTCAAGAAAAAAATCTTCAGCAAAGGCAGAACAATTGAGCTGCTCCAAGTGCCCAGGAAAACCGTCAAAAACTGGAGACGTTTCTACCTTTATATCCAAACACAGAGGCACTAAACCATTCATCTAGGGTTACGTGGGGTCTTCTGCATTTGTTCTGTGTTAGGTGTTTATCTTCCCTATCTGATTCTCTAAGGAATTTACCTGCACCTGTACTAGAAAACCAATTAGGGCTGAGGCACAGGCATGAACTCTACCTGCCATTACATCCCCATTACATCTTTGCCAGCTTGCCCTGGAGTGGGTTTGTCCTGCGAGAGCCAGCGCTCTGCAGGCACCGAGCAGGGACAGCCGGGCAGCACCGGGTCCCAGCAGGCGACATAGAAAAAAACGTGTTCTCTTGCTGTGTTCACAGGCACCACTGGAAGCGAGACGGTGGCTAGAACAAATACAACCAGGCAATGCCTTGTATCAGCAGAGCAGTTTTCGAGGTTGGCATACTCACCTCTAGGCAGGGCGGGATGGGCCAGGGCTGCAGTGCACTGGGAGCAGTAGGCGAGGAGAGATCCATCAGTCTGAAGAGCAGGGGATTGTGCCACAAACATTAAATGTGGCCCTCAACAACACACATACAAATAAACTGGAAAAGCAGTTGTTTCCTGGACAGGTCTAGAGACACGTTTTATAGAGTACAGAAACATGTGTGGGTTTTATGGCTTGAATAACATCTACTCATAAAAAGGATGTTGTTTTATGCAATAGGAACTGTAAGACTCTATGCCTACTAGCTCTGGGATGACAGCCCTTTTCCTTCAAAAGATACCCTCAGTAGCAGGATTACAGCCGTGCCTTGCTTACAGGTGAGTGCAGAAGAAGCAGGAGGAAACCTGGGTCTCCATAAGCTCTCCAGAAGGGCCTGGTGTGAAGCACTCCCCTTTGGCTTTGAGACTAATATTATTAGTGGAGAACAAGAGGGAAAGGGTCCTTTGCTATGGGGCTGGATTATGGCCATACCCACGTGGCTTTCCTTCTGTCGTCGAAGGCATTTCTGCTGCCTGGCAGTCAGGTTGGTCAAGTTGTTATGTTACAGCCTTCTTACTCAACGCATGGGGTCAGACGACAACAGAGTGATGCCATTTGCATTCTGTCCCCGTGATACACCTGCCGATGGGAGATTCACAGCTCCCCAGCTGCTTCAGCACTGGCCCTCGGGATCTAGTACCATTATTTCAGCAAAGAACTGGACCACATTTTACCTTCATCTTGCAGAGTCAGAAACAAAACGAAAAAATGAAAGCCCCACATACTTGAAAAGGATACCTGAAAAGACTGATGGTTATAAAAGTGACATGGTGAACAAAAGTGCTATGACTGTGGTCCATCATAAATGGCTGAGAATGAGCATGAAAATATAATTGCTACCATTATTCATATGCACGAGTGCACACTGGCTGTAAACTGTTTCTCTCCCCAGATCTGTGAACCTCTGTCTCAAAGGCTGCTGTTCTTGGCAGACCTGTAATAATACAATTACATCTCTTACTAGTAACATTAAGTCCGTAAAAGGACAGTAAAGGGGTAGAAGTACTTCCAAAGCTCATTCAGGGACATGAAAGCAAATTCTCTGTTCTGGCAATAATCCAATTCATGAAATACAGTCCTCATTTTGGTTAGGTCTCCAAGTCCCAAGCTCCTTCAAAATGAATTAGAAATCAAAGGTTTCTGGCACTAACCAGGTCCTGGCAGACCTCTCGGCACCTTTTTATAGACAGAACTGGGGAAATCTTTGTCCAGGCACTGTGAGCAACTGGCAACAGAGACCAGAGACTTTTAAGAAGGTCTTACTGGAGCAGTCAAACCCCAACAGATTCTGCTAAATACTTCTAGGACCCCCATTCCCATATCTGATACTAAAGAACCTGCCCGAGTCATAGAAACTTGTCCAGATGGTGGCAAAGGAGGGACTTAATCTCACATTTCTCATGTCATGGTTATGTGCATGAAACAGATTTTTTTTCCTTTAATAAGAAGGAATCTTCTGAGGATTTTTACCTAAAACTACTGTGCTGATGATAGATAAGTCAAAATAAAGCAACTGGAAGAAATGCATGTGTTTAATTGTTGTTTGCCCCTGCTTTTTGCTGCTGCCATTGGAGATCATCGTGAAAATGTGAGATAAAGTTAGGGGCTTTGCATATTTGTCTGCAGGTGCAAAACTTAGAACTTAAGGAGGAAAGAACAGCTGCCGTATTCAAAAGTGGCCCCCTGAAAGTAGTCATTGGTGCATTTGAGTAATCACCAGAGTTCAAACAAATAGTATTACCAGGTGAGATCTACAAGCCAGCTATGACCATGCTGTGTAGACAAACTGGGAATAAAGATAGAATAGGCAAAACGCTCTGTTTGGCTGACCAGGTAAAGAGCATGCTTTGGGGGACAGTGTTTCTGTGGATCACCATAGAGAAGAAAGAATTAAAACTGCCTCCATGCTCCAGAAAAAAATGTCAGAAATACAGGTGTCAGCTTCTCCTAGACACCCCAGAACTGCATCTCTCCACTCCCTAAAATGTTTGGCTTTGTGGTGGAAGTACCCACTCCCAAAGGAAGCAAAAGAGCACCTTCAGCTGAGCTGTGGCTCTGCAGCTGGCGCTCAACGTTCCCCTCGGTGCTGTGGCACAGGCTGACTTCAGGTGAGCCATAGGACTCTCGAGCTAAGCAGAAAGATTTGGTTTAGACAGGTAGATCAATAGATACAGACATATACATGCACATGTACTTTAAACCAGAGATAAGACAGACAATGCTTGGGAGTAAATAATACTGTATCACAACAATTAGTGATACTGCCATATAACTGCATTGTGTGGGAGGATTTTAAAACCTGTCATTTCTTTGTTGAAACAGTCCTAAAAGTGAAGGATTTCTGATGAGCTTCACAACGTCAGTTACATGAAAATTGCTTTCCCTTCTCCCCGCTCCTGAGAATTTCTATTTTATTTTCATTGCGACTGACACAAAAAATGGTCCCTGTTCATCTTGTGTCCCGGAAAGCATTACAGAGATCCAACATGCTGGGCGAACCCCACCACAAAATTTATAAAATTTTATAAAACTACCAGCTTTTCCCCCATCCTGTTACATGCTGAGCCATCCATCAGTATGACAGTGACGTTATTTGCATTCTCCGGTAAAACGAATGGTAACATTCTTATAGCCATACAGGATGCCAACAGCTTAGGATGTAAGCCAGACTTCCTCAACTCAACTAATAGCGTAGCTAAATTTTAACTGAAACTGTGGTTTCAGTTCTGTCCTTTGCGTGTGGCATCTTAATTAGCTAATACAAATCTCCAAGGTCAGCTACACTGACAGGAGTTCTTTGTTTGGATCCAGTACTCACCCAAAAGATACCTGAATCCAGCCAGAGCCTCAGTTTGGCTTTCAGGTGAATGAACATTGCTCAAAGGAGACCATAAATGTCTGTATTTAACTTACCAAGCGGCACAGTTCATAGTTTCTCCATCAAGAAGGATGGAGAGGTGCAAGTCCGGCTTTCCTGCTAGGCACAAGGAGGAGCAAGTGACCAGGAGATGCTGCAGAGTGAATCAACAGCGTGTCCTCGCTCCCGTCCCAGGGCTCTCCAGCGAAACACTTTGCTTTATCCAAAGCACAGACCTCACTTTGCTCCTGGAAAAAAGCAAACACAGCATGTATCACTCAGCAGAAGCCGCTGCACAACTGTGTAGTCAAATATCTACAAGGC
This sequence comes from Balaeniceps rex, assembly GCA_013401315.1. Taxonomy (NCBI): domain Eukaryota; kingdom Metazoa; phylum Chordata; class Aves; order Pelecaniformes; family Balaenicipitidae; genus Balaeniceps; species Balaeniceps rex. The sequence continues at coordinate 40,906 of VYZW01042809.1, read as the reverse complement.
TGGTTCGTTTCTACACTTTTAAAACACAAATATGCATCTGTTTGTTTTTTAACCACAGGAAGGATATGGAATATGAAAATCTGGAGCTTTGGAGATTTTAATATCTGGAGATGTCAAAAAGATGGGAGAAAGTCATCACCATCCCTTCACACCAGGACCAGTGATGCTCTCCCTGGACATGTGGAAGCCCTGCCCGCAACTCCTCTGAGACCTCACCAGGGACACAAGTTACAGCCTTTAAATCTCACATGGGAAAACAGCTGAAGCTCTCAGAGAAAACAGCTCTCAGCATTTAGACTTCATTTTTTCTGATTTTCTACATAAACTAGCAAAGAAAGGACAAAACACTCCAAGCCTGCTATTGGAGACCCCTCAGTAGTCACAGGGACAGACAGGGATCCTTGGAGCAGCTCTCTAGCAGGCAGTGAAGCACCCTGCTCCACAGACCCCGGCTGGATGGGATGCAGTCACAGGGAGACATGAAGGGGCCAAAGCACCCTGTGTGTTGCAGAAGCCAGCATTTCTCAACCTTTCCCTTCCACATGATGACCCCTCCTTCCAAGTGAAGACTTCTCATCACCTCTAGTCTTTTCAGCATACAGGCAAACACATCAGTGCTGCCTCTGTAATTGGTTTGCGTGTAGGGACTTGTGTGTTTTGAGAAGCTGATGAAGAACAGGGAGCCTTGGAGGACCTTGAGATGCAGAAGTCTGGGCAAGATTCTCTTTGCTTTCCACTGTCATAACTTTCCATTACCTCATGTCTCTGCCCCATGACTTCCCTTCCCATACAGGCACACACTTCTGTTACGCGTGTGAAAATGAGAAAACACCCCTTTCCCTCTGTCGGGTCTTTCACCAGGACACCAAAAGATTGCTACCCCTTCTCCTGCCTCATCCACAACTGAGCTGACTTCTTCAGTAGTAGAAGTAGCCCCACAGTAGTTATCCACTTGGTGCTGGGTGAAAGGTCTCTGCTCATTTTTACCATCCCCTCATGGTAAAAATTACAGACAATAATTAAAGTTAGTAATTAAACATGTTAGAAAACATAAAATACAAAAAGCTTTGCTATGTGCTAGTTATGCTTCAAGGCTGCAGTGAACGGCACACATCTGAGTACACCATGTACAGGACATGGAAATGTGAGCATTAGCTCCACGGTAGCCCCAGGCTAGATGACGGATGCTTCTGTTTCACTGATGCCCGCCAATGATCTGGCAATCATTTTCTAAACAAATAATATTCACATTTCATTGAATCTCCCTGCCTCTTTCTTGCAGGGAGATGCTTCTCTTGCTGGTCTTTCCTTTGCTTGTTACTGTTTCTGCTGAGATTAGTAAGAATTTGGCCTTTAATGAAATCTCATGTTAAGACATAGTGACTGTTGCATGCAGAGGAAAAAAGGTCTCTTTTTCTGGCCAGTTCTTCTTCAGCTTAGAAGGTCCCATTCAAAATTAATCTGATATATTGAAAAATGGATAAGTATGATGTAACTGTGGTTATCAGTAAACTCAATTAAGGATTAGGGTGATCCTTTCACTGCTATGGCGAAACTACGATCTTTCCCCTGGGAGCATTAACTAGCAAACACTTAACTCTGAGTCTTAACTTTACACACATGGACTCTCGCTGCTGCTGATCACAACAGAGGGCCAGCAGATACCCTGTCAGCTGTACCTGCCCTGGAGCTGGTTTTCCACTTATTTGAAGGCAATTGGTGCTTGATCATATTATCGCTCACCCACCTCTCCAGCAAGCCTGGAGCAGAGGGACTTGGCTTGTAGTTTGACTTCCCCAGCCCTTCCCCTACCGTCAGACATTCAGATACTGCACACTTTTAGGGTTTACTTCTTCCGTAAAGGCAATTGCATAATGCCACAGGGGATTTCTTTTTTTTTTTTTTTTCCTTCAGGCCACCTGTGGAGCCTGCAATGTCCCACTTCTTCCCAGAGCCCAACATTTCTCATCTGTTTTCCTCCCCCAGAGCAGCTTCGTGGGACATGAGCAACACCAAGCCATGTGAGGAGCTGAAGAACAAGGTCCTCCCCAGAGGACCTCAGCCCTGGTCCCCAGCAAAGTCCTTTCTTAGTCCAATGAAGAAAACCATACCAGAAACTTCCCCTGCTATTTGTCAGCACCTGAGAGCCTCACTCTGTTTAACTGTAGGTCACTACTTTCTGCAAAAGAAGTGGCCCTGAAAGACAGCAAAGCTTCACCTTAGCCGGAGCTCAGAGCGGCATGGTGGTGCCCGGCTGCTGTGCTTCCAGAGCCCACCTGCGACTGTCCTGTTCCTCACTTTGAGCCATACCTCCACTGAGGGAGCTGTGCAAATACTCTTGAACCTGCTTCCCAGCTCCTGGATTTCCCAGCACCTCGAGGAGCAGGGCACGGGGGTGAATCGCACCAAACGAGGCTTAACGCAGGTGACCGAGAAGAGACCTGGTGGAAAGAGAGGATGCTTCAAAGAGCCTGAGATGATGCGTTCTGTGCCGGGGATCTCTTCCAGGTTCCACCCATGCAGAGTGCATTGCAAATGGAAGAGCCACCCGTGCCTGGCCAAAACACCACATCCCGTTTGTGCTTCCCAGGCACGATTCTTGCCGGTGCCGGGGCTGCGGTACGTTGAATATCGAAATCCTTCGCCTCCCCCTGCCACCGAGCGGGGCTGGAGGCAGCCCCAGAGCCCGCCCACGCTGGTGCTCCCACGGCCGCGGCATCTCCCTGCCAGGGGCAGCCCAAGGGCAGAGCCCGGCCCGACCGCTCGCCCGGCAGAGGCCCGCTGGGAGCCGGCCCCGGCGGCGGGCAGGGCGAGTTGCTGCTGCCGGCGCCGCGGGAAGGCAGCGGCCTGTAGATGGTGCTGCTCGGCAGGGAATGAGCACCAGCTGCCGGGGAGCCCCCCGGCACCCACCCACCCGTGTCCGCGGCCGCCCGGCGGGGTCCTCNATCAGGCTTTGGGGTGCCATGAAAGTCCAGCCATTCCGGCAGCCCTGGGCAGGAAGGATGGTTGGGTCTGGGGGGTTTGTTTATCTGTGTTTCATTAAAAACGCCGTTTTAAGGCCCGTCCTAGAAGCAGGCTGCCCTTTTCTGAAATTATTTCGGTAGAAAAGGAAACGTAGCTGGGCCCTAATCAAAGAAGTTTATTTCTGGCTGTTAAAGGGGAAAAAATGTTAGCTTAATTACATAGTATTTTATAATCCAGCATCCACTTTTCATTTACAGACTCTGCAGTTTTATAGCCCTTACCTGCTTTGCTCACCAGTGAACGGTCAGATACCCGAACAGAGGCTCAAACCACACCAGGACCTGTGAGGCCCCAGCTGCGAGCAGAACCCCAAGCACGCTGCCCACGGCTGTCATCGCAGCGGGCACCGCGGGTGCTTTGCACAGCCATTTCTGCAGCAGACCTGGGGCATGCCCCGAAAGGCTGACACGAGTTCAAGAAGAGCAGGAGCTGTCGATGCTCACGTCCATTCTAGGCTTTAGTACAGGTAATTACCCTGTATTTAAATTATCTCTGTGTTTTTCTGGGATACTAATACTTTTCTTTTTTTTTTTGAAGTTAATGCTATATAATGGAAATCACAGACTGAGCTCTGAAGAATCTGTCCCAGTAGCAGTAACAGTATTTGACAGGCCAGAGTCTGACCTAAAGGCCATGAAAGCAGAAAAGACTGCTGTTGCCTTGGGTGAATATTAGCAGGTTGCTACGACCACACCACGGGGGAAATTTGTGCTCTGCAATAGCTGTGTGAGAGCAGCCAGCCTGAAGGTGACAATTTCCCAAGACAGAACATCTCATCTCGCCAGAGACCAGGTCAGGTGTAAACACACTTCTCCTTTGATACACAAAAGCATAATTACAGTTCCTGGAATTGCTCTGGCAAGAGCGCTGATAGCTTTCCCCTGCAAAGAAAATGAACCTCACAAGAATGCCTTTTTCTTCTCCCTTTCTTCCATCAAATTATGTCCAGGAACTCCCTCAGATATGTATTTTTTCACTCAGCACATGCCACTTCAGATCAGCTGGGCTGGATCCATCCACAAAAGATGCTGAACAGTTGGTGCTTAGCCCACACAAAATCCCATCCACATCCACAAATAAGGTGTTCCTCTACTTTTCTCACCTACGGGACTTGATTCAGCTGGTATTTTCAGAGCGCGCAGAAGCCAGAGAAGCAGCTATTCTCCCCAGCACATTTACCCAGTTTCAGTGGCTGGGTGGTCATCCCAGACTGAAGAGAAATGAGCTTTTCTTCCGAGATACACAGTGAAAGTTCAAATTCACATCTGCCTCCCAGGTGACTGCCCGCAAACATCCAGCAGTAGGTGAGTCTGGGATGACTGCTCTCTTAGGCACCTCGCTGCTCTGTTGACTTTATGTAAGGAAAGGTCCTTATTGCTTTTAAACTTCTAGCGTATCACATAACCCCCAAACAAAACTCCAACCCACTGAAAGATTTTTCAAAGAACCAAGATTTGTCTTACAAGTGTGAAGGTCTAAACATCCCTCGGGATGCAGTGAGGTCCTCCCAGGCATGTCCCAAGCAGCCCTGCCAGGTGCCACATGCACCCCAGCCCTCCTCTGTAGCCACCTCGGGGGCAAGAGCAGAGCAAGGAGTAGCAGTGTTCGAGGGGAAGATTGCACGGCCGGATGGCATGCAGTGGAAACCACTCCTGAAAATACAAAAAGCAGGATGTTTCTGCCCCATGTGTAATCCAACCAGAGCAGTGAGATAAATGAACCTTTACTGTTTTTTCCCCACTATACGGTGTGGTTGTGAAATTTTTCATAATCACAAGTAATCAAGGTGGTGTCATGCCTCATTCAACACACCATGCCCCAAAATACCTCGGCTTGCTCCTCTCGCAATAGCTAAAGAAACATCGTGTTCTGCAACTCAGGGTTTAATTTTGCAGCCTCGTATCACAGTACGAGCCTGGGCTGGTTTTATGAATTCTGATTAGGTTGCAGCCTAATGTGGTCTGATAAATGCAGACTGAAGGGAAGGGGGGATTTAATAGCCCTGGCCCGAGCACTGAGCTGGTAATGAAGAAGGGTTGTTATTAGTCATTTGCATAATATAAAAAGAAGATCCAGATCGGGGCTTAATAAATTCTTCCTTGTATGAAATAACATAGTTATAGCCGTTTCTATAAAAATGTCAAAGCCTTTATGTGAAGTAAGTGTTCCTTCAGAGCATAAAATACAGTCCTACAGCTTAATAAAAATCACTTGTGTCACTACATGGACTTCTTTGAAGTGCCACTTTGCAAGGGGAGGGGTGTGAACTTCAGCAGCACGCTCGTTCTCACCCGGGGTGTGAGACAGCACGATGAGAAGAGCTGAAGTTACAGTGCAAGAACTAAATAAACCAGGGACGCTGAAGAGCAGGCACGAAGCAGCAATGCCCTGGGTGTGGATCTACTAAAAAGGCATGCTGCTTTTTCTGGTTTGGTGATGTTTCGGTCCTATTTTCCCTTGAGAAACTCTAGGCCATCACCCAAGGTTCAGAGATAACAGTGAGCTCAGAGATGGGTCAAACCCCCAGCCGATGGGAGGTGGATGGATTAGGTGGCTGGGCAGCAAACCCAGCACTGTGCGATTAGTTTGGGTACCGGGCACAACTTACGGAAGGCAGGTTCAGGTTCTCAAAGACAGCTGGTGATGCTGCGTGCAGAAAAAGTCACTGCAGTGGTGGGGACGGTGCAGCTGTGAGCAGCCTGACTGCAGGGAGATGGAGGTGGTGTTGCAGGAGCCTCAGCCGGCTGCTCCATGCAGTTTCCTCTCTGGCATTGCCCCCTTGGGAGGGCTGCAAATGCCCCATACCTGGGCCAGTGCCTGGCCTGGTTGGTACGCAGTGCTCTGATCCCTCCAAGCACAGCTCAGCCACAGCTCCTGCAGAGTAACAGGAGGTGGGTGAAGCCCAGGAGGCCTGGCCATGCCCTCCAGGGAGCCCCAGGGTGGCCATGAGTGCTAGCGTAAAGGTCTGCGACTTTCATTCTTCTCCTTGAGCAGCCCAAGGAGCTGAACCCTGTCTGGATCACAAATAGCAGCTAGTTTCCCTTGACGACAGATACACTTTTCATACTTTGAGATGTTGACACTCAGGCATCACGGTGACCCTGGAACAGTCATCACACCACAGCAGGAGTGTGAGTGCTATTTCTCAATGAACTAGCTGAGATGCCAGAAGCAGTGTAAGTGCAAATTCAGTGCTCCTTCTGGGTTAAAATAGCCTCTGAAGGGGTATGAACCACTGCAGAGCTCAGCGAGCAGTTTGGGGAAGTCACATTTCTTCCCACAGCACCCCGTTGTGCCATGCCAACATTTCTCTGAAAGGACAGAGAACAGCAAGTGCCCAGACCTTGCCTGCCCTGGTGTGGGTGGGTACTGGCACAAACTCTTCACAATGGCTACCATTGAGCATCAGAGCTTTGAAAAGATGAACCCTGAAAGAATGTTACCCCAAAAGTAGCATTACAAAGAGGTACCCATGGAAATGTACCAGTGGTTTCACCATCCACCCCAGCAGGTCCTGGAGCAGCAGGGAGGAAGGGATCAGAGGACCAAAGCACCAGGTGGAAGCCTGCTGGCATGGCCAACCTGTGTGTCCCTCACAGCCTGAGCCCTGCACAGTCAGCACCTCCAGTTCTGCAGGTTTTTGGTTCACAAAATCCACATGACGTAACAGAAAGTGCACACATGGCTGCTTCTCTCATGGTCTTGTACACAAGAGGCGAGAGGTTGGAGCCTATGTGATACTTCTCTGTTGGGTGACTAAGAGCTCTTCAGCATAGCTCCAGCGCAGAAGCACAGCTATGTTGGCGACAGCCACCCGCTCAGCTCGACTTCTAAAAGCCGGTATCTCCAGTAGAGCCCCTAAACTGGATTTCTAAAATAACTCACCTCCACAGCAGCATGCTAGCATTGCACAGGTGACAGGGGACTCGCTCAAAGAAGCACCCATAGCCATACCCCGGCAACTCACACTTTGCAGGGCTTTTCGGACTAGCTCAGGGGAGCCAGGTAGCCCACGGGACCTTTAGCGTCTGATGCCATTCTGCAGGGCTGCAGACCTACAGAGGGGACAATGTCATCAGATACCTCGCTATTTTTACTCCTGCTGCCCCCTTTGGTCCCCAAGGTTTCCGTAGGGAACAGCTCTCCCACACCTGCTTAACCACATCCTCATCCAACTTTCATCTGTTCTGTGACTGGTGGAGGGGAGTAAACTCTACCTTTCTAGCAGACTTTGGTTCACACTACAAAAATGAAATTGGATCTAAGCTTCTCCCAAATCCATCAGCCTTTGGAGGAGCCCAGGCACGGAGTGCAGGAGTTGAAGCAGATCTGTGCCCATCCATTACCATCAGGATGTCTTTCTAATCAGCAGTCTGTTGCAGAGTTGGTGGCAGGGTACTCCATCCTAAAGGAAGGATCTGAAAGGCAGAGAAAAGCAGTTTTGAAGTCAAGCCTTACCTAGCAAAAGATTCTTGTTTTATTAAAAAAAAACAAACCAAAACCCAAAATACCCCACATTTCAGCCATCAGATTCAAACTCAGGAAGGTAAAACAATTCTCATGTTGGAGCCAGGGAGCATGCACAAGAGCTGAAAGGCAATGAGTGCTCACCAGTGCGAGCAACAAATCACTAGAATCCAATGTTGATCTGTACTCAGGCTTTAAATACATTTTAATTGAAGAAAACGTAGAAATAGTGAGTATCTAGTGTTTCTGCAACGCCAATATGGAACATCATTTATGGATGTGCAGGGACATGCAGTAAAATATATTTGGAGATTACATTTACTGCTGATATATAGTCCTGGGTGCAGAACAAGCCTTGCATCCTTACTGTGCAGCCACCCGTTAAAGCACTGATCCTGCCACAGAGCAGTGCCTCAGGGCTGGCTGCTTGTAAGGCTTAAACTTAGACTGGTCTAAGAAAGATAGGCGTATTGAAAGGGAGTTGGCTAGTAAAATCCTTTCAGAAACTGTGTGTATTAAATTCATGTTCTGGGCAGCTTAGAAAGCAGCTGTGCTCACTCATTTTACAAATGAAATTGCTATTATAGGAACGTGCATCTTTTGCATCGCAGGTGGAAGGGCTGACTCCCAGCTCTGTACGTACTGGCCCTGGCAGAGGGAAATTCCCCGTAGCGGATGAACCTGTTCTTTCCCAGGGAGCCATGCCCTTGCAGTTGGACTCTGAAAGGATGATGAAGCCACTGTCCCGAAACCCGTTGTTTGGAGAGGCTGTTTTCTTACCCCTTCCTACGCAGAGGTCCCAGGTCAGAGAGCTGGCCAAGGCTGGTGGCCGGGGTCCCCGCCTCTCACACATGGGCAAGGTGCAGTCTGCTCCATCTCTGTCAAATACCTGCAGGGTGGTGAAAGAGGAGCAGAGCAAAGCAAAGCAAACTTCCTCCTCATGGGAAGGACCACAGAGCTGTTGAACTCTGTTTGGTTAAAAGAAAGCAAGGTCGAGGTCAAAGGCAGAAGAGCAGGTTGCCAGGGTGGGAGAGAAGAGGAGGGGATGCTCCTGCCCACGGAGCAGGTTTGCAGCGTTAAGGTGTCCACTGGGACTTCCACCAAACCCAGGGTCCCGTCCTTTCTGCGGATAAGTGGATTTTCCTTGCCCCTTGCCATAGACCTGTCTCTGGCCAACGTTAAACACCTCTGGGCAAATGGGGAGCATCTGCGATCGCTAAAGGGATCGGCACAGGTGAAAACTCAGATCAAGCACAGGAGTTTTCCCGGCCTCACGCCAACCACGCTGCATTTCTACAGCCTGGAAGCACTCTCTGCTTAACACATCTGGAGAGAAACATTTCAGAGATGTCAGCTTTGCGCCGTCTGCTTTTCCAGTTAGCATTTTCCCCTGAAGACATCTTCTACAGCCCATGGAGTTTCTGGGCAATACGACAAAAGCATCCATATTCATTAAAGCAATCTTTTATTAACTTTGTTAGAAAAACTTTTACGAGGGGTAAAATAGACCACCTGTAATTTTAAAAGCCTTTTTCTCTATTCCCTTAAGTTGCTCTCAGATGTAATAATACTCCGATAACAAGAAGATCATCCTGCACTAATACAGAGCCTTTCCTCCCAAAGTGCTTTAAAAGCTACTTCACCCTCCTCTTCCCACCAGAATTTTGGCAGAGTTTCAGGCCACACAAGAACATGGTTATCGCATCCGGCCCACGGCTGAGACCCATGGCTGGGAACTGGCCAACTGGAAAGCAAGTTGTGGCTTTGTTTGGAAACGGGCAGACTGAATCCAGCACTCTGCCGTGCGCACGGGCCGTTACTGCCTTCACAAATATTCGGAAGTCGGGGGGGATTCGGGCAGGCTGTGGTTCTGCAAGATGTGAGAAATCCGTTTCTAGGCTCAGAGCGCTCGATCAAAAACATCACAGCCGCACGACACAAACCAGCGGCCTGGTACCAACCCAACCAGCCGACTCAGATCTGCTCAAGACTCTCCAAGGAGTGACTTTGTGGCAGAAGATTTCATGCCGTACGAGATGCCAGCTGCGCTCCTGCAGCCAGCGTAAAGCACAAACGCTAACACGCTCTCACGTGGCCATGCTCGCATGCAGGCACTTGACTACTGAAAAAGTTCATCCAGCCTGGAGATCTGTTGTCATGTGGATCCAATAATTAATTAATTAACTGAAATTTCCCAATATTTTAAGTTCTGCTCCCATGCACCACACAGAGTACCATGCATTTCTGTGTGCTTATTTGGCTGAGTTTGGGCAACCCGAGGAATAACAATCTGGAATTTGACACAATTTCCCCCAATAATCCCCTGCTACAAAAAGCTGTGAGTCAAAGTGAAGATTTTCAGGCTGTCCCAGAGCTTGGAAAAGCTTCTTGGGCAAACTGCATGGCCCCAGCGGGACATGCGCTCCGGATTTGACCACAGGATGCTGAGCCAGCAATTCTCTCTCCTGCATTTTTAAAAAATATATATATATAAACACACACACATGTAAGTGTATAGCTGGATCTCTGTGATCCCACCCCAGCGATTAGCAGCATATCCTTTAAAAGGAAAGAGGAGAATACAGCCACTGCTACATACACACCAACTTCCACGTGCGTATAAGCCATTCTCCTTGAAGGGGCAGTTATGGTGTGTGGGGAGAATAAATCATCCCGGGGATATTTGGGGATGTCCCACACTCCTTCACCACTCCCTCAGGAAACAGAATGTGGAGAAGCTAAAATAAATTGGAGAGATGAGCAGTAATTTATTTTCCCGTCTGGAAAAGATAATTTAACTACTCAATTAAATATTGCCTAAAGCCATACTATTAGAGTTGCACATCCCATCTGTAATACAGATGGATCTTGCTCTCTTATTACTGGCCTTCATGCTGTCTGGTACTTAAAAATTCTGGTTTAATTAGATGACACCTTCCACAAATGCTGAGCTATTGGCACATGATAATTCAAGTCGTATCTAGGAATTTTTGCCATCCAAGAAACCTTCTGTAGGAATTGTATGTTCTCTTATCTCTGACACGTAATAGCAGGTTGCAGGCAATACTGAATAAACTGACAATATTTTATTTCTTACCTTGTGTTATTTTGAAGGACAGGGCTTCAGTCTGGCCTCTTTTCTCTCATTTTTTCAGTAGTTTTCACCCAAGACCATCCACACATCAGATAGTTTTACAATGTGTTTTTCATTGATTTCTCTGAAGTGTTGATTCAATATTGAAATAGATCATTTTAATACTGAATTAAGAAGCAAATATCCCCATTATGAGGAGCTTTAATTATGATTGCAGTTATTACACCTAATTATAGCTGTCTTGAAACAATCTAGTTAGTTGGAGAGGTTTGTGAGCGATGCCTGGACAGGCAGTCAACTCTCTGATATGCTGAAATACGTTCAATCATTTCCCCATCAAGCATGATGCTGAGGAACTCTGCTGGAGCATTAAAAGGACACATCAAACACGTGCCTTAAAGACTTGTTGCAACACCGCCGCGGAGGAGGTGGGCTCGGCAGCCTGCCTCGCCGAGGGCTGGCAGCAGGCACGGAGCAGAAACACACTTTTGCCCTTGGGTACCACCAGCTCTTCACCCTCTTGTAGGCGGGAGCAAGTAACCCCGTCTTCCTACCACTGCTTCCCTCTGGGTAGGGCCGTGTACGTGTGGAGGGGGGATATTTCACCAGGGGCTATTTTCAGGAGTGCCTGGCAATGCCTCCAATCTCCTCGCCGCCCCCTCGCCCCGCCTGAGCCTGCAGCGCAGCAGGCAATTCCCTGCAGCAAGCGCAAAACCCGTGGGTTTAAGGGGTTAAAACCCACAAAGCCCCTCAGTGGTCCCACCCGGGAGCTGAAGACAACCAAGATCCACAGACTTCTGCCTGGGATTTGGAGCATCTCCTGCAGTGCGTACGTGCTCCCAGCTCTCCGTGCTTCCCCAGCTGCGCCCGGGGAAGGCACCGCCGCTGCCCGCCCAACTCAGCTCCCCACAGCCGCCCCGTCCTGGGGCACGCACCCGGCTCAGTGGCAGTCCCACAGGTGCTGGAGAAATGCAAGCCCAGCCGTGGGCTTGTCCATTCTGCTGGCCAGCCCACAGCCAGCTTTGCTGCTTGGCAAGCTTTAGCAGGAGTATTTTAAAGCAGCTATGCAACAACAGTTACAAAGAGCTAAAAATGGAAGAGGATTAAGCTTGCAGTTAACAGTAAGGCTCCATCCACCTTGGATGATCATCTAAGCTCCCTTGTGAGGCTGTGACCTACCTCGGGACTGATGTGCCCAGACCTTCACCTTCACGGAGGTGCAGATAGCACCCAGCTCCTGGTTTGCTCCAGAGTGACCCCCTCCCTCTCTGTCTACATGCCTGCACCATATTCCTAAGATGCTGGGGCATCACCTGGCAAAAAGGAAGGATGGAGTTATCTCCTCATGCCTCCTCATTAAGCCTCCTTAGTTAATAAGTCTGTCCTTTGCTCTGCACATCCCCAGCTTTTTAAAGCTTGGTCTTGCAAATCACGAGGGAATTGCACCTCAGGGGCTCTGTCACAGTTTAAGTAAAAGGTATCGTTGCAATTCTCAGAGAATGTAGAGGTGTTATGGACACTCAAGGGTTGTTCAGAATAAGCCTTTTCTCTCCCCTCCCTTCTCCCCTCCAGGTAACAGCACACATTAGACTCCCCTGTGGTGCCAGGAGCAGTAAGGTGCAGGCTGTAGGACCCCCCAGCTGTGCTGCTGGGGCATGTCCTGGCTGTGGTCTCAGGGTGCCTGAAATGCAAACAAAATGCACCAACTTTAAATCTGAAACACGAGGAGATCCTCCTCTACTCTGATTTGCAATGGTAATACAAACGATATATTCCAGTAAGGCCTCTACACATGCTGTACAAATAGAAAGGGGGGAAAAAACCCAGCCGTGCTCAGAGCGCAAGAACATCACCCGCTCTGATCCGCTGGTCACGGTGCTGCCAGACAGCCGCTCCTCAGCACCTGCAGTCTGAAAGTGCCCTGCAAACACCGACCTTTAGACATTCTCATTAGACCCATGTGCATTATTATCCCCCTTTCTTGCACAGGAGAGACAGGAGGATGCAGGTGAAGAATTCTTCCATCAGGGAGCGAGCAACACAAGTCGTGAACAAAACCCAGATGACTCGCTTTCCCCCACCTCCCATCTGCTTTAAGCGATCAGTAGTCCACCCTCCGTAGGATGATGAAAAGAGGCGCACAGAATGCTGTTGGGAATACGTTTATATTTATGGACTAGTTCAATCAGTTCCTCCGTTTGTTTTGTCAGATGATCTTCCATCTCTTCACCCCTTATCCACCCCCACCATCTGCCTAAAAAAACCATCTGCTTAAAAGTTTGGGGGAATTTACATGTGATTGAGAATTTTGCACCACAAGTACAACTGAACGAGGTGGATCTTTTTGCATTCACATGTGGCTAGGAGAAGCACTTTGTGCTTCAGATCCCCATGAGAGGGCTCCTCAGGAGCTCCATCCCCCTGGCTCAGTGGGGAACTAGACAAACCTCACTTTATTCACTGATTTGCGGTATTTTCCCTAACCCTTTTTGTCTAACAACTTTTGCCAGGATGGGAGATTCCCTTGCGCTAGGTGCTGTATGAACACAGCACAGAACCAGTGTTTTATAAACTCCTTGATGAAGACGTTGTATCTTTGGGGAAAACGGATGGATTTCCATATACGATGAACAGATCCCCTGTGGCTACTGCTTCTGGATGTCTTGGATTAACCAGGCAGCTGGGCTATCAGTGAACATCATTAAGCATGAGGATCTGTATTCTTTATCCCATTTCATCTGAACTGCTATGACTACAAATTTTTGTTGTTGTTCAGCTCATTTTTGTAACCCTATTAAACTCTTTACCGTAACAATGTCACTGTTGGTTGCACAGTACATTGTGATTTCTTTATATTGTACTACATTTACAAGTCATAGGAATCAGCCAGGGACAAAAACTATGATGGAAGATGCAAAAATATCTATTTAGATTGTTTGAATAATTCTAGTTTGAAGCTGTTTCGCTCCTCTGCTGCTTCCTTGGTAGCAGCGGTTTATGGAGGACCTTTGGGCAACTCATTCAGCCTTCAGACATCCCCAGGGATGGCTGGAGCATTGGTAGCTCCTAGACAAACAACTGTCAGTACCTTCTACGTGCACTGGTCCCTGCAGGTTTCATGAAATCCCATGAAGAAAAAGCCAGGAGGCTGACTTCCCTCAAAGAGCCTTGGAGATTAAAGAAAAAAAAAATCCAAAAGATAATTCCTTCACTGTTAGATTTGTAACAGAAGCTCATCACATATATCAGATCCCTGGGTACATATGCAGATGTTTCAGCCATATGCAACAACATATGGCATGCTTCTCACAATAACTAGTCTTTTTTCCTGTGTGAGGCTACAAAACCACAAAAACATAAACACGGAGTGTCCCAGCCTGCTTAGGACAGAGGGGGAGCCTCTGCTGCCTCCACCTCCCCCTGCCAGGCTAACTGCCCACCAGCCAAACACTGCTCCAGCTTCCTCTCCCTCTCCAGCCCTCTTCCCGGTTATCCTGGTACAATTCAAGCTCTGCCGAAAACATCTTTCTCCCAGACCAGGGTGCAAGCTGAGGCACGTCCGGCCACCTGGGCAAGTCCCTGAAACCCAAGAGCTTCTCCTTGCCTTCTTCCTGCGTGGTGGTGGTGGGCTTGCTCCACCACAAGAGGCCTCAAAACAGGCATGTGATTAGCAAATGAAATTAGAAGTAGGCACCTTTTATCTTGGTTGAACAGCCAAGTGTTTGATCACGGTGCCTGGTGCCTTTGCTGGAAGATCAATAGCAACAAATCAAGTGCTGCTCAACCTCTACTGATCAGATCACCTCCCTGCCCCAGACCTCCCCGTGGTGGAAGGGGCTGGTTGCGAATGCCAGCTACCTTCCTTCCCCGGCATCCTTTAGCAGCAGCGTGCGTGTTGAAAGCCACCGGCTCAGCGAGTTCACCAAATGCCAGACGTTTCTCCTGTCTGACGAGGGACCAGGTTTTGCATTTGTGAGCGTTGTTTGCAGGGCAAAGAGGTTTTTTCCTGGATGCTGGAGGAAAAGTTGCTGGCTCAGATGAAATTCAGTACGAGCACTTGAGATTGAAAAGGTTACGGCTGTTAGACTGGGAAGAGTTTAATTCTTTTTGGTTATAACAGCCACAAAGAGGGAAAGAGATGCTTGGGCGTTCCAGCCTGCCTCGCGAGGAAACACGAAAACAGACCTACGTGATATTTTAAGCTTATAAACAAAAAAGCGGATCGGTGCACTTGATGATGTAGGGTTATGGAGAGATGTTTCAAGTTGTTACAAAATTCCCAAGACATAGAAAATCAGGATAGCTGCTGGGATTAGGGAGGGCTTCATCGAAAATAGTTCAAGTGGCCATACACATCACGTATACCGGAGAGGACTGAAGGCCTTACGGCCAAAACCCTGCGTCAGGAGGGCTCCCACTTGCTACAACAAAAACTTTGCGGTGGCTTCGTGAAGCTGCAATTGAAGCCGCAATTGAAGCCTGTAGCTTCAGTCAAGTAAGAGTGGGTGGCTTTGACGGATGTGCAAATCAAAAAGTGGATCCCTGTTAAACTGGAACCTTTCTGGATATTTTGATTTGCAAAACAGTTATGATTTTTTAACACTTTTCCCACTCCACAACATATATTCAAACTTTGCCAACTTCCCTGGGGCTTCGAGCTTTCCTTTCGAACTTGGTCTACACAACTTGCAACGTCACTGCTTCGCTCAACACAAGTATGGTCTGCCAACTCTTTAAACACAAAACTGTCATTTCCAGTAGAAATATGAACTGGAGCATAAGTGCAGCAATAAAAAACATTATTTTTTGAGATTTTTATTCTTCAAAGTACTGCTTTAATCACTGCAAAAAGAGGGGGTACTCCACTCACAGACAATTTTCTGTTTCCTAAATGCCTGTCAGAAGCAGGAGTTATTCAAATAATGTTACTTTCTGGAGAGACACAGCTATTTTAGACCTCTGCTGGAAGTTTATTGAAGGAAATATTGGTGTTTACATGTAAGAGAGAGTTTTTGTTGGGGGGGGGGGGGAAGAATCAGAGCTACAAACATATCCTTTCAGGATAAAATCTGTTTATTTTTGGGTTCTGCTTCTCAGCTCCTTGTCTAAATAAAAGACCCTGCAGCTCTAAAGGAACACGGCTGTGAAGCCCTGAACCTCTGCCCACTTTGTGTCTCTGATCCCAGCATGAGAAGTAGCTGTGGAGTACATGGAGCTGTGAACCAGCACTCTGCTCGTTTGAGAGCGGAGGAGGAGCAGGTTTGGTAACAGAAACTGGAGGATATCTCCAGCTGGTCCCCAACCCATCCTGCCCCATCTGCTCGCAGAGGTCCAGCCTGGAAGGAGCCCGTCCCGCTCGGCAGAGCCTGCCAGCCCCCTGGTACGGGGCAGAGCAAGGAGCCACAACTCACAGTAAGTGCATTTGACAACATTCAGAGCAAGACTTTGGTTCAAATGCTGCTTTGATACCATTTAAGAAGCCTGCCTTCGCCTTGTTTTCCCTGACTCTTTTCAAGGGCCAACACCTGGGAATTCCTCACTGGGAATAACGGAGCTCTGCAAGTGCCAGCTCCGGGGCACACGCCGAGCTCTCGGGGGAAGCAGGGCTGCGATGCTGACTCTGTGCCTGCTTTAAAATGATCATTTTATTATTTAAACTATTTCTTTTGTTTATGACCTAGAGGCTTAGCAGTTTGTTGCGCTAGATGAAGAATGCTTCCATCGATTAGAAAACAGGAAAAAAACCCCAAACCCACACATTTCACTTTTCTCCCAGGTTCCTCTTGGCAGCTCTATAGCTGCTGTCTTACTGAACATACGCGCTAGGGGAAGTCAAGTTTATCTCCTTTTGCTCCTCAGGAGCAAGACTCAGTCCCTGGCCCAAGGCCCAGCCACCCTCCGGGTACCTAACTTGAGGCAGGCTGCCAAACCACTGCCACCCTTCGGCCCGGGCGCCGGCATGCCGCGGGAAAGCGGAGGATGTGAAGGGCAAAAGAGGCTGACCGGCGTCTGGGGAAAGCGCCCAACCCTCCAGAAGAGGGTGATGGCAAACAGAGCAACAGCTGGCAAGGACAGTCCAATAAAAGTGTGGTGTTGGGGGAAGAGAGGGGAAAAGATGGATATAACAATCTGTGATTTTACAAGTTTGACAGCTGAACTGCATATTCTGGAAAAGATAAAAATACACCCATTCTTAAGATGGCTCCAGGGGGATCTTATGCCTGATGGGGGGAAAACAAAGAAGATGGAGCCAGACTCTCCTCTGTGGACTCTTCTGGGCACAGTGACAGGACAAAATTGAAATACAGGAAATTTTGTTTAAAAATTAAAGCTCCCCCCCCCCCCTTTTTTTTTTTTTTAATACGGTGAGGGTGGTGAAACACAGAAACAGGTTGCCCAGAGAGGTTGTAGACTCTCCGTCCTTGGAGATACTCAAAACCCAGGTGGGGACAGCGCTGGGCAGCCTGCTCTAGCTGATTCTGCTCTGAGCAGGGCTGGACCAGCCCATCTCCAGAGGTGCCTGCTCACCTCAACCATCCCGCGATGCTAAATTAGACGAGGCCCACAGCCAGCCTAAGAATAACCTCTTGCCTGGTGTAGACGTGTTGTACCACCTTTCATCTTGTGAGAGCATGGAGGGCACCCTTAACTTCTACTTAGACAAAGAATAAACATAGTGAAGGACACCATTTGCATATGGGGAAAAAAAAAACCCTCCACATCTTCTGGGCATACTTTGTTCTTCTCAGTGAGAGAGAAAGGCTTCAGAATAACCACTGCAATCAGGGAACTGATTTCTTCAAACAAGACAGCTCAAATGAGTCATCCCATATTCCTGGCACAAACTGCTGTTAGCTCTTGGATGCTAAGTGAGATGGGCAGGATACACTAGGCGACAGCCTGACTGTACATGAATTGAGAGCTGGATTTGATCATGCCAATTACTTTCAGACATTAGCCTTTGCAAACACACTTTCTACAACCAAATCAATCGCTGGCCCTGTTCAGGCCCCCCTCTTCACTCACCTCCTCTGTCACCTACCATCCTGCAGCAAAGCCACCAGCTAGCTCAGCGATTCTCACACCTGGACTTCTGTTTCCACCCGTGTCTCTGTGCATGGCGAGGGCACACCTAGCACAGAGCTCCTCTCTGCTTTTCGTTCGCCTGCTGTATTTGAACAAACGGAATCCAGAGCACACAAGGGCGAAGTCTTCGTTCCAGGCAGGACAGAGACATGACACGTTTCTGTGCTTGCTGACAACCTTGACACACTGTTGGAGTAATCATTTATATTTTGTCATTCTAGAACAAGAATAAAGCAAGTCAATGAACCCTGCTTGACTCTAAATCATTTTCTACATTGTCAAAACACACAGATTTGGAAAGATAATTACCCCATTACTTCTGGATGACAATCTCAAATTAAACTACAAGATCTCCATGGTCTCTCTATTTCTTTGCAGCTGAACTCATTCCAGATGCACACAAACCAGAGAGGAAGATAACCAGGAGGGCTTCGCTTGTGCCTCTGCCTCTCACTGCAGAGAGAAAGGGCCAAGCAGTGCCCCCGTCCTCAGTGGGCAGGGTGGGTGTGAAAGCCCACGCAGCCCGGGTGGGCACTGGAGCAGGTATGACCTCCCCGGCGCTGCAGCAGCCCATCCGCAGGAATCAGCCTGGCTGCCCCGGGAAGGAGCGTGAAGAGCAAAGCTGAAGAGCAACCACCTGCTGAGGCCATCTCCCCTGGAACACTGCTGGACAGATGCAGGCTTGTATGCCCCAAGCACAACGATGGGGCACTGGGCTTTCCGTATCATCCCCCACCTTCAGCTACCTGAATTTGTGGGGGCAAATCTTGCCCTGTCTCCATCTCCCTTGGCTCCAGGTGCTGGATGGTGCTGGCTGAGCTGGTCTGGAGGAGCTGTGCAAGTGTGACAGCTTGCAGGGTCACAGGCACCCCAGGGAGCCAGGAGTCCCTAAAGTGCTACTAGAAAACGGTAGGACAGAGTAGCCTAAACAACCAACACACCCTGGAAAGGGCAACTGCAGCCCAGGAAGCAGAGCCCAACAGCCACAGAGCCACAAGCCTCCAGCTGCCCTGCTTGAGTGGAGCTAATTTAACGATGAGCAACTGGGGAATTGGCTGGGTCCCAATTAGGCTAAATTGGGTAATGGTGTGAGTCATGCAGCTAGTGGTGAAGAGGGAGAGGATGGCAACTTAGATTCATTTGGGGACCGGACAGAGGTTAACAGCAATGTTGTACTTGAGTGTTTGCTTGAAAATCTGTGTGTCTCACGAGTTCTCTGTCTTTCCCACAGGGATTTGGGCTGCCCAGTAAACCCAGCCCTTCCTCTGCGGGTACAGCGTAACACCTCTTACCATGCCTCTAGCGATACTTGTGTATTTGATCTTGCAGTTGCTTTCTATCAAGTAATCCCTCTTCCTTGTGGTTTCTGCAGTGGGTCATCACCGAGGACTGTTTGTTCAATCATTCTTTTATCAGTGAGAAAACATCACCCGCTCTTGCATACATTGTCAAGCGTGCAACCCAACCTGCACATGCTCTCTCACAATACGAGTGCATCTGGGAGCCTCTGCACAGCTCACCACAAGTCCTGGATCCAGCTCAAAGCGCACATATCATGTACAAAACCATGCCCAGACCCCCACCTTCCTGCTTCACACGTGGCCATGCATCTCACCCGCTGTCAGAGCCTCCGTCTGACGTGATCTCTACCAAAAAGTGCTGAAAGAGGAGATGATAACCCAGTCATGGAATAACTATCAGCCCCAAAGTCTGCACTCTTGGCCTCAAAACACGGTCAGTCACCAGCTGTAACCTTGCCTGACTTGGAGTTCACAGATGTTCCGTGTAATGGCTTTAGTATAGATACACATTCCTCTTCATTTTTTCCATCATAATTATAGATTAATTAGAAAATAATCCAGACGTGTTTTATTCTAGGTAAAAGCCAGCGGTTCTTTTTAATACAAGGAGGTATGATATGTCTTTCAAGACAAAACTGGTCTCAATTCAGGCTTTTTCCCAATCAGAAAATGTATTATTTCACTTCTTCTGGATCCATGTGGAAACCGATGTGAGGTTGTCCTTTATATTTATGTTCCTTGATTTAGCTTACACTATTATATATTAACGTAGGCTGCCACTTAGCCAAGGCCAAGATTTAAGGTGTTATTGTGCTCTCCTTAAGGTGCTAATTCTTCCCTGAGTGCCCCTGCTTGTACTGCACAAACCAGGTTGTTAATCACACCTCAGGCAACGGGTCTCAGGGCTCCCAGGGACGTAGCCGCATTTTTTTTGTTGTTATTCCTGTGGTTTTTTGATGTTTTAAGGTAATGTAGCGGGGTCGGGTTGTGGGATACAGCAGAGATAAACTAGGCAATTCACGGTTGGACATGCAGCTAGAGGGTGAACTATTGAAAACCAACACAATCAACCAGTGGAAATCTCTGCCGTAAGATCTGAGACCAAGAGCGGATTTAGGATTTCAGAGGAGGAACAACTATTTCTCTGACTGATGGGAACAACATTGGTCTGGGCTCTGAAAGCATTTGAAGTGGTCTCCTCACCTGGTGAAGCCCTGGCCAGGTCCAGCCCCAGCTGCCGCATCCAGGCACTGCGGGAAGGGCTGGGGAGAGGGAAAACTTCCCCTCACCTTCACATCCTTGGGCTGCCTTTGCTGAGAGCTCCCAGAGGAGCCTCTCCCTCAGCCGGGGTGCTGGCCGTGTCCCCCTCCCAAGGGTGCAGGAAGAGGGTCCTCATGGTTTGCATTCACCCATTTGCTTTTCTCATGCCTCCGTAATCCTTGGCTGGGCTCTTCCTCTCCTGGCTGAACCAGGGCTGATGTGTTTCACAGCAAAAGTGATCTACTGCATCTGTTGGGGTGTCAGCGGAGCAACGCGTGCCTGGGGTATGTTCATTTTGAAGAGGAACGTACTTGAGTTCCCAACAGATGTGGAGGAGCTGAAACGCAGTATTAAGCTGCTCGCCTCTACCATCAGTTCACATTAGATGTAGTCAAGCTATTGATGTAAAACCTCAATTCCCCTTCTTAAAAAAAGAATGAAGCTGGATTTGGAAGAGGAAAAAGAAATCTGCGTTTTCATGAGCCAGTGCCTGTGATTTTTCTGTGTGCTGATGAAAATTGAGAGGAATGCAGTGCAATAAACCAGGAGAGGAAACAGCCCAGTCGTGAAGTTGTCATCAGGAAAACCTCAGACAAAAGTTGTACAGCCTCTGCAAATCTTGTGTTACCTCTCCAGTGAGAGGCAATGAGGTTCAAACAACCCACAAAAAGACTTCAGGGTGATTACACAGAATTAAAAATAAATCTGGAAGACTGAGCGAGCTGAGGAAAGAGACCTCAGATGTTCCTGCTGCCAGTGTCTGGCCAGGACCCTGCTCTTGGCAAGGAGGCTGCCGGCTCCTTGCCTGATTTGGGTCTGTTGGGGTCTACAAAGCTCTGAGATGATGAAGTTTCCATGGATGCCTGTAACTGAATCCTTATTCTTCTCTTCTCCAGCGTATGGGAGGGAAGTTTTAAGAGTTGTGACAGCATTTGAGGTATTAATCCTTGGGAAATGGTCACCCCATAGCATTTGCAAAGTCCACCCAGAGCTACCCATTCACTCGAGTAGATTGTTCCTTGAAAAAAAAGTACAACTTGTATTCCTGTTTCCTGTTACGCCTATATCGATGTATCTAAACTCTGTGTAGTAACTGCTGTGGTTGTTCCGCATGCTGGTTATAGAGCCTTTACTCTATATTTATGTAATATAAAAGTAAAAAAGGTTCCAAGAAGGAACTCCCGGTGGAGTTATGTGACTCCTAGGCAAAATGAGGTTGTGACTAAGATTTATTCAAATTAAATATAGAAATAAAGTGAAGAAAGTAATCAAAAGCATATTTAGTGGACTCTCAGATGATTAACCAACATGTTCACAGAGCCAAACCTCTATATCAGTCTTTTAACTGGTTCATTAGTTTCTCTTGGCATGAATCGATTTACAAACCTCTAGCTGACCTTGACATTTGAGAAAAGTGAATTCTGACAATACCTTGATTTATATCAGGAAAAACTTATTTGTCAGAGAGTAGTTTGAAACAGGGATTCAAATATTGTTGCTTTTTCCCCGCCTTGAACTGGAATTGCTGTCAATTAAAGGAACATTTAATGCAAAGGATTCAAAGGGATCTCTTTTCTTTACTTGCAATGACTGCTTAATGCTGAATGACTTCGTTATGAAACTTCACGGTCAGACACAGCACAGAGTACGGAGCTCCGACGGTGCATGAGTAACTTCTGTACCCTCACAAGCAGGCTCAGAACTTCTCACATGTATTAATACAAGTGTTGACTGTGCCCTGCGCTCCTAAGTTACAGACGTGGTACAATACTGGCTCTTTTCCTTGTCTGGATGACACTTGCTGATATTCAAGGTGGTCTGTGACTGTTACAACTAGACCCACTACCTGAGCTTTATTTTCACCCACAGTGGTAGAAAAAACCCCCAGAAGCTATGAACTCGAATTACACCAGTTTAATCCAGCCTTGCTCACCACACTCTTCATGTGCATCTTCTGCAAACTCAGCAGGTAAAGCTCCATGAGAATGCATGCAAGCAAAACTTGTGCTTGAATCTATCCCATATTCAGTTTTGCCCTAGATCAAACCCTATTTTACAGAATACAGAATATTGAGCAATGCTCAGTAACTTTCTTCAGACTTAGGACTTAATGCAGGACAGCCTCCCCACCCACAAAATTAAGTGAGTATTTAAGTGGTTTGCAAAATTAGGACCTAAATCCTAGAGCTGTTCAGTTTCTGCTCACATCAGTTCATATCTGACCTATCCAACCATCATTCTTTTAATCATCTTGTATTAGTTATATTACTTTGATGATATAAAATGATCTTATATTAGTTTCTCATAAATATAAATTGCATTAAAAAGCCAAACCCTTCATTTCAGTTCAGGTTCCTAAGTGACAGCATTACACTTCCCTATCTCGTCATTTACAAAAATCCAGGCTCTTACGAGCAAGAAAATTAATAATTAAGAACATAATAAATCATATACTGCCAACTTAATAAACACATTAAAAAGTAGAAAGCACATTTCATCTCAGTGTAACAACCCAATTACAATTTCAAGGACAGCTTACGGGTGGAGGTGGCTTTATTTCTACCTCGAGGTCAGGACTTCCACATCTGCGGTACCCGCTGCCCCGCAGCTGGATTGCCCCGTCACAGCCTGGAGGTAGGGGGGCTTTTTCCCTCCTGCCTCAAGGGGCTGTTGAGAAAAAGTAGGTGAAGTGTAGGAAGCGAGAGAGGAGCGCGGGGCTTGCTCTCTTTTCCAGCTACAGCATCTCCCCCAACGACCCCTGGCAGTGTCCTCTCATGCCATCGCCCTGACCTGGCTGCAGGAGAGCGGTCTTTGAATGTTTCTGAATACTTAGGGCCAAGTGAGGACACACAAGAGCAGGCTTGTTTAGGGCACAGAGCTCCTTTCCCCTTTCAGGGCGAACATACCAGCTTTCCCTGGCCGCGTGAGATAAAAGGCAGCCTGTCAAACACGCAAAGGATCTGGGACGTCATGAAGAGAAGGAGGAATATCGCATTGGAAAGGCTACCAGGAATTGTTTCGAATACACCGCAGCCCTTCATAAAGCTCATTGGTCTAAAAAATGTGGTTCAGACCCTTAGAAGTAAAAACAGTGGCTAAAGAACCTTCATTTTTATTTGAGCCATTCCTGTAATTGAAGATACATAAATTTACCCAGACGAAGCTTTAAGAAATATCATTGACTAATGTGCTTATGAAGTTTAGCTGAGTTACCCTTTTAATTAAATCAGATGACTGGTAATTCGCGGAGAGCAGTGAAGCAGGAATACGCGAAAGACATTTCTGTTTTGAACACGCTGTACGAGCTAAAGGATCGCAACAACACACTCATCCCTACGGGCAAACAAAAACATCACTGTGAACCGTGATACGAACTCTTCTGCAACAAACTGCAAGGGTCACGCTAGCCTATCTGGGAAGAGATTTATGCTTTAACAAGCTACTCAAGGCAGAAAGAGGCTCTCTGGAGGCCAGTTTTGAATCCCCAGCTGGGATTCACCCTTACGGACACTGTTAGAGCCAGCTGCCATAAATGTGGTCAAAAAATAAGCTGGTTTTTTCCTGTCCAAGCCCAAAACATAGCTCCTGTTGATCACTGGGGGAGTTAGGTCTGGAGGGGCACTGCCAATACCTCTGGGCCAGCCTACTTTTTCCTGCAAGAAGGAAGAGAACAGAAGCTGTAGGAAATCTCAGCTGGCTCCAGGAGTTAGGTGTGTGCAATAGATTTCTTTGACGCTGCCATAATAAATTATAAAGACTACGTTCTCATTGCACTGATGAAGAGGATTTCTTTTTTAATTTATTACTGTTGGACAGTTTCATTTTGCTGTAACAAATCACTCCAAGGCAGATATGGTAAGGGCTGCCTGCTGGGTAATTTCTGCCTTTCACAGGACTGTTTGGGATAGCTTTGGAGAAGAGTTTCCAGTTCAGCATGATGGAGCATTCAGACTGAATTTAAAGATGAATCATTTTTATATCACACTTAAGCCTTTTGAAGAAAGCTTGCTAAAAAGATTGACTGATGTGATCACACCTAGGCAGTAGGACTGTGTTCCCACTTATCAATACAGGTACAGTTCCAGTAGACACAAGATAGAAAATTAAATATATGGGACAAACCTTGCTTTGCTTCCTCAGTTCTCACCCAGACAACCCTCCTGGCCCCCACCCCAAGCCCCCTGGGCCATACACAAGTGCCAGGGTGTGCTCCCTATGTCGGCAACGTTATTTTGGAGAACCAGACCAAAAACACCCAGAGAAAGCCAGGTGGGAACCCTGATTGCTTGCACCGGGCAGCCATTCTCAACAGAATCTCCTCTTAATCATTCATCTCTTGTAAGCCCTTTTCATAAGCAGATGGAAAATGAGAAAGATAGCCAAGTGCAGCTTTGACAGCACAAGAGCTTATTAAAAATGATGGGAAGGCTACAAGAGTAAAACGCCTTATTAAAAAGAAGGGACAAGTCCTTTTGGGAGCCTGCCACCACTCCCGATTCATCACCACATTTCCTCTTTCTAAAGCACAACCACCCCAGCACTCCTCAACAGGACGCAATGAGCAGCGATGGAAAAGGTTGCTGCATTCATTGCCCAAAGGTGGGAAATCATAGAATCACAGAACGGTTTGCGTTGGAAGGGACCTTAAAGACCTTTTAGTTCCAAATCCCCTGCCATGGTCAGGGACGCCTTCCACTAGACCAGGTTGCTCAAAGCCCCATCCAACCTGGCCTTGAACACTTCCAGGGATGGGGCATCCCTGGAAATGAGTTCCTCATACTCAGCTTGGCACTGCATGGGCCATTAACTGAATGAATCTCTGAGTCAATTGCAGCCTGACCTAGAAAACACCTGCTCAAGGGACCACGGCAGCAGCAAGTAGGTGGCGGGAGGGATGGGAAGGCCACTGGGTCCTGTCCTTGCTGTGTGTGGCTGGAGCAGCACCGAGCCCAATCCCTCCACACTGTGCTATGGGCCCAGCAGCAGAAATGGGAACATAAATAAAATTGTGGCAGGCAGGAGGAAAACTGCATAAACTATTTAATATTTCTCCACGGGCAGGCTCTGAGCAGCTTGGGTTACTAACATCATCTCCAAAACATTTTTTTAAATGACTCAAAGCAACCTTATGTGGTTGCTGAGCAGGGTGGGAAAGACAGTGCTTCCTTAGCACCCAAGCCCAAGCCTATCCGTGGCTGGCTGCTGATCCAGTGCATCTGCCTCACGTGAGCCCTCCATGCCTGGCATGCTGACGGCAATCCTCAGGCTTTCCAAAACGAGACCCAGCCAAGCACATTTCTGCTGCCTGGCCCAGCAGCGAGGGCTCGCTCTTCAGCCTTCACTGCGCCAAAATCCAACAATCCTGCCAAGAAATTTCTTGCTTCCCAGAAATTTCAAAGCACGTTACTAATTCTGCAAAAAAATCTGCCTTGGAAATCCCTTCCGCTACCCTTGAACAGGATCAGTTTTGATAGGCTGCTATTTTATCCTCTCGTTTGCCTGAATTTCTGCTAGCCCGAGTCAGACACCGCCATTCCATATCTGCTCCCAACCAAGGTCACGCAGCCCGTCGTTTCAGCAGGGCTGTTGATTCCTGCTACTACTGTAATGCCTCAACCGGTTCAGCAGCTGCTTTTCAATACCTTTTATTTCATCTTTTCCCTTAAGTCTACACCGGGTTTTATTATTTCTTTCGAGTCTCATAAGCTGCTGCAGGTTAAATACCTTCCCCTCAGAAGCAGGCTGTAGATCACGCAGCAGATGTTACTGGCAGTTATCAGATAACGCAGTTGATCAGCCGAACGCTGCTCTAACATATGCCTTCCAACGAATTAGCCGCCATAAATTTTAATCACTCAGAATTACAATCGTGCTAAGTTGGCCTTGAGCCGTGGCGGTGCCCTGGAAGGGGGATATCTCAAAGCAGTGTTTGAACGGGGTGTTTCAGAGGAGCCTTCTGAAAAATGGGTGAATTACAGCCCCAGCTACACCTAAAGATGCCGTTTCCCAGATAGAAAGGGGAGGAGCAGGGAGGGGGTTTGCCATATAAAATGCAGATTAAAACCGTATGATGCAAGCTCAGCAACAAGTCCCGTGGTGCCCAACGGTACACGCCAGCAAATGGACTTAAAGTTTGGTCCCTTCTGCTAGAGAGCATCCAGCCACAAGACCTGACCCTGTTCCAAAAGTAATTTACAGCTTTTATTCAAATGAAGCAGCTCCACTGCGTTCAGTCCTTGCCTCAAATATTGCAGTAATTTAATATGTGGGTTTTTTTAAAAAAAAAAAACAAATCATAAGTTTTAGTTAAAGGGTATTTGGGGCTGTTCCAGGGGTTCTGTCGGGTGTTACTCAGGTGAGCAACCTCTGCCAGCACCAGAACAGCATCGGACCTTTAAGCTCCGGAGCCCAGTGGTCGGGTACCCACCCCGGGTGCCAGGACCTGACCTTTCCGTAGGAGCACTGCCAACAGGATTCCGAGAAGATCCTTAGGTGTAGGCTGTGCAAATATTTCCAGCCCACGTGCAGCTGCCAGGAGCAGTATCACTCACCTTCTGGTTAAATTACAGTATTGTTTTACCTCGCGGTATTGTTTGAGAGCTCACAGGAACCTTTGGCAGATGGCCATTTCACACTTCTTCAGCGTCCTAAACATGAAATCCGTCTGTTTGCCATGGAGTACTCTTGCTTCAGGCATAATCCCAGCAATCTTAGTCTCTGTTCTTCTCTCTGGCATTCACATACACTCACTTTCAAAAGCATCAGAGTTTAGTCTCAGGGTATTATATTCAGAGCTCTCAACTCAGTAGAAACAACTATAACTTCAAGAATATAGACACCCGTAAACCTGTAAGGAGCATATACCACATTATTAACTGCTACAGAAACCTCAGGTTGCCCTCAAGAAAGCATCCTGGTGCCCTTTCTGAAGTTTGCTCCATCGTTTTCTAACTGTGCCACAGTCACTGGGACTATTGGGCCTTTCCCAGCTCTCTCCCCGGGCAGCTCCTCCTGGCAAGGGGAAAGCAAAGCAATGGGGATGTTCGGTAGCATGGCAGGAGAGATCCAGGAGCAGTCCTGGGACCAGCGGGCTCCCATCACACCTCCTGGGACACCTTGAACGCAGCCCTCGGCCTCGGATCGCCTGTGAGCTGAGATTGATCTTTCCAAACATCCTTTGAGCTGCAGAGAGGCGAGTTCCCAGACTGGAGAGTAATCTATAGGTGAGTCATTAGTCAAGTCCATAAAATGCCAGATTCCCCCAAGTCATCTTCACAAAAAAAAGCGCAAAAGTAATCCCATTTCTACAAAACAGTTGTGAGTGATTTGTATCTTGCTTTTCTCTGCATGTACTTGGTCCAAGGGACAAGGTTCACCATGTGGCAATCCCCCATGCAGTATATCTCGCTTTAGGATCTATAATGAATTTCTAGTGCAGATGGGGCTTAAACTGTAATAAAGAAGATTCAAGAAGACAGGAGAAAAACATGCTCACAAGGCAGGGCAGGGCTGTGTCCAATGTTCTGGGACACCCGGATGAGAGGGCTCCCCAGGAGGGGCTCAGACCTGGTGCCACGATGCTGCCCATGGTTGTGCCCATGCGGGCACCGGCAGGACTCCTGCCGTGCCAGGGTGATCCTGGACCAAACACAGTGCAGCTCCCCGAAAGGGTTATACCAGTTTATGTCACCCCTTGCTGGGGTGGAAGCTCATTTTCAGAGATTATTTGTGGGATTTGTTTAAGCACTCACTGCAACGGAGCAGAGATGTCGTCTCTTCTGCTAGCACACTGCAGCTGCTGTATAACCGCTGGGTAGTGACTGCTTATAAGAACATCCCATCAGTCACAACCCATGGACCTGCCTGCGTTTTGGGGTAAGAGGGTGCTGTGACAGAGGAATGACAGGCTGCTTGTTTTTTGCAGGATTTCTGTTCCATTCTGGCAAGTATCAGGCACCAAATGGAGGTGGCTCCAGCCCTGCAGCCATGCTGGGACTGACTCCCCAGCTACACAGGTGGATTTACAGTAAATACAAAAATGTGGCCCCATATGGATGACTTGCTACTTGCCATATTTAATTTTTATTATGAAAACATGAGGAGACAAAACAAGGGCTTGTCCAATGTAAACCTGTGGCTTTTCTCGTCCTGGCTTGTTCTTTTGTTTCTTGCCCTGTCCCTGCGTCATCAGTTCAGGATTCAGGATTCAGCTTTCAGGAGCTACTTGTACTTCATGTGGAGCAGATCCAAACCAGAGAAAGACTTAAACTCAGATCTTCTGTGCCCCAGAGGCACCACAGAGCTACCAGCTAGCGTGGGACAGTGTCACTGTGCCTCCCGTTCTTCCCCCCACCCCCTCCTCTATTCAGTTTTGAGGAAAAAGCATTTTCTAATAGAAATAAGATGGTGACGCTGTTTTTGCTGAGCTCCTCTGCTCTGGCAGGGAGGCAGCATCTGCACCCCCTTCTCGGGAAGCTTTACCCAGCGCGTCCACTGTTCGTTGCGAGGGCACAACCTCAGCTATCCCTGTGTGCACTGCGCTTCCCGACACTCAAGGGAGCAGCTCTGGGATGGCCCAGGTCCCTGCAGCTCCAGCTCGCCACTGTATTTCTCAGCGAGGAGGGTGAAGCAGCTGCGCCGGTTGCGTCCCTGCAGTCGCTGGGGCCAGGGCTGCCAGCTCGGCGAAACACCGCTGCTCTCCCACAGCCCCAGAGGCTCTCCTGGAGGCAGTTTTCAGCCTCAGCCTCACCATCTGCCAACAAACCTTGCTGCGCCCGTGCACAGATGTGCTAACACCCTTCTAAAATAAATAAAAATAAAATCTCATTTGTTTTCTAACTGCTGAAGTAACTCATTTTCAGAATTGGCTCCTGGTTTTCCAAAAAATCCAACCCGTGTAGGGGCCAGCCCAAACCATCTTCAAGGTTATCACCAGGCTGAGAAGTCACTGCCCTCAGCTAAAGCACCACCATAACCAGCCCCACAATTCTGCCAGAAGGTCAATTAAAGCACCAGGGTTGAGTGGGAAAAGGTTTTTCAATCATATTGCACTTGAGACTCTGAAGATTTTCCATATTCTAGGACTGAAGACAGTCAAAAAACTTCTGTGAACTGAAAATGTCAAAAAGCCCCTCACAGCCTGGGACTGATTCATTCAAACTGGAGCCCTGAAAAATTACTGAACATTTTGATTTTTGTCCTTGAGAGTATTCTACTACACAGAAATCCTGGCAGGGAGACATTTTTCTTACTTCAAAAGTCAAAATATGATTATTTCCATTATTTCAAAACAATTCTTTTTAATTTAAAAAGCTGTCATTTTTCCCCCCACACTGTCTTGGCATTTCCTAATTTCTTTATCATTCAAATGTTAATAATCCAAATAGCTCACAAGCTTTATTTTTAGATTGCAGAGATTAAATGTCCTTCACATTAATGGATCTTCTAATGTTTTACTTCAGTTCGTTCATTTTCCTCCCTTAGTGAATAGCAGACTACTCAGAAATCAACACAGCTTGTTAGAAAAAAGACAAAATGCCTATTAAATTATCAAGTGCATTTCTCATCAGAGTGCAGCTATCATTCTCTGCAAAGAAAAACTATAGCTTAATTGACTTCCTAGCAAAAGCAATGTTTAGACAGATGGTACCGAGAATCATCTGACTGTTATTCTTTAAATTGCCGTGTTTAAGCGACAGGGATGTTTGGGAAACACGAGTAGGCAGGAGCAAGCGCTGCCTCTGTTGGAGACCATCACACCCTGCTGGCCCTGGCAAAACCCTTTAAAAGCAGCTTGCTGGCATGTCACTGGTTTTGTCAGAGAGAAGAGAAGAGAGAGAAGGGAAGGGAAGGGAAGGGAAGGGAAGGGAAGGGAAAAGAGATCATTAAGGCTGGAAAAGACCTCTAAGATCATCTAGTCCAACCATCAACCCAACACCACCATGCCTACTAAACCCTGTCCCAAAGTGCCACACCACGAGACTCCCACGAGCTTCACGGAGGCTTTGCGCCCGGCGTCGCGGGGCTCAGTGCCCCGCAGTGCGGCACGCAGCTGGGCAAAGAGCGGGGGCTGCTGGTTGAGATGTGGTGCAGCCAGGTCTTTGCTTAAAATTGGTTAATGGACTTTTTCAGGGGGAAAAAAAAAATCCTGAAAAAAATTCATCTTCTGCCCAGCTGTATAAAAAAAGGTTTCTAAGGGTGTGAGGTGGTATGGAGCTGGCAGGTTGTAACCGAGCCAGCTGAGCATCCCTGAGCACCTGCATGCCCACTTCAGAGCAGGATGCTCAGCGGTTTGGGTACCAGCGCAGGGACCCCAAAGCGTTCCTTCGAGGAGCCTGCGTCCCCCTCTGCCACCATGCAGAAACAGCCTGAAGAATTTCCCAACAAAGGATGACCGCTCTGCTGCTTGTGTCTGAAAACTACTGGCTTATATCTGAAAACTCATCTGAAAACTCATCTGAAAAGGAAAGATGCTGCAGATATAAATTAAGCTTTAAGGCAGGAGAGTTAAAAAAGAAATCCTATTAACGAGCTTTCCAAGTTAAAAAGCCTCATTTGTAAAGCAAATATCAATACTCTGCTCATTAACAAACCTTTGTGGAAACAAAGCCCATTTGCTTCAATTCTTTTACATTTAATTTTCATTATTTTGGTATTTGAGTTTTATATATAAACAAGGATTTGGTTGTGCATTCAAATTATATAAAAAATATAAATAAAAATAAATCCTGCACAATTTTAGGCTTGCGACCTTTGGAAAAGTACCAATATTGGTGATCATCTCCAGAATATTTTTTCTATGACCAAAAAAAATGGAAGACATTCCTTCAAGTTACGTTTCTCTTAAGAAGCTTTTCAGGGCAGGAAAGAACCCTGCCTATAAATTATTTAGACTTAGTCTTGCTGGGAAATCGAGTGGCAGAATCAATGCTAACCACAGAGGAACAAGAGCGTTTTAGGATCGCAGGCCATCCTGCCCTTTTCCTGCAGCACTTCACTGCAGAAGCTGCCAGAAGAGCCTGTTGAAGCCCATTGCTGAGGACTGTCTCCCTGCAAAGCAGAGAGGAAATCCTGTAAATAGGATTTTAAGAGCAGTTGGAGTGAGAGTGCGGCTGCTGAAACACGAGTCTGGCAACGTTACCACTTCGGCGAGTGTCAGCCAGCAAAGGAGCTTAAGCTAGGAGTTGGTCATGGGGGGCAGGGTTATTAGGACAAGACAACTGGTTGCTCTTCTGGTTGCCAAACCACCCAAGGGCTCCCTTGATGCGCCAAGACAAAGCTTGTGGAGTGGCCCAGGGCAGCAAGGCAGAAAGGACCCTGGAAATGACTCCAAAAATCTCCCTGCCTGACCCACTTCGCAGCAGCTTCGGCTGCTCTGATAAAAGCCACACGTGGCTCCACAGTAGGAAAGCTCGGCTTACCTGGGTTTGCAAGATAAGGGCTGGGGCCCAGGTTCTTCTGAGTCGATGTGCCCTAAGCGTTAACATCAGGGCAAACCCAAGGCATTGCAGCCGTGGCTCTCGTGGGAGGGTGCTGAGCTCCGCTGGATGCGGGTTGAGGAATGGCGGGGGCAATGCGAGGCCGCCCTTGCTGGAGCAGCAGCCAGCCGGGTCCCGCTGGACTCCGCTGCGATGGAGCGAACAGGAGTGGTGCCACGTGCTCTGCCCCACGGCACGGAGCGTGCCCCACGGCAGGGAGGCAACGCAGAAGCTGCCGCCCTTTAAGAAACCTCCTTCCCTCTGTACCTCTGCCCAGGCTGTAGGGAAACACCAGAGGAGGCTAAAAGACTTGCACAGAAGGCTTGTGACGCCCTTTTCTTTTCCTAGCTTTGCCCTGTCTACCGGTGATGCTTCCAGAGGGCCCATCCACGTCACTAGTCACGGGCTCTTGGATAGAGATTGCAGGGCCCTGACATCCAGGCTCCTTCCTCATCCCAAGCCCCAGCAGATAACGCTTGCCAAACAGGGCTTTCCTTAAGCAGGAGCTCTCCCCATCTGTGACAGCAGTAACAAAACACAGGAGAGGCACCATCTGTTCATCTAGACGGGTACCAGCGGCACCAATCCTCACCACAGCAGTTGCAGCCTTTAATAAATACATACCACTCAGTTTTTCTAAATATTGGGAACGGGCCTAACTGCAGAATTGCTATTCCAGCGGGATTTATTGTTATTTATGTTCACCAACAGCCCGCCTTCGGCAACAAGCATCGTAGGCCGATACGACAGCTTGTACGACAGCGTTAAGCGAGCCCTGTAACGAACTCTTAGCGCTCAGCTTCCCACTCCTTGCTCTGCACTCGGGGCAAGCGGGGGTGTGAGATGCGGCAGAGATCGTCCTGCTCCGAGCATCACCAGCAGCGGCCCGGAGTGGAGAAGGCCCTCGCCAGCAGCTTTCCCTGCGGCTTTGTGGGCACAGGCTGGGTCTCTCAGAGGCACCTCGTGTATCCTCAGCCCCGCACGCACATCCTTCTCCAGCACCACCTTCTTTCTTTGACCCCAGCACTCCCACTGCAGTGAAGCTGGACTAGAAAGTTTTGCGAATATCAGCAAACGCCATACGGACCGTAGCTATTTTGGAGATAAATAAAGGCCCATCCCAAACTGGCAGGAATGCTCCCTGCATTCAGCCCCGTTGGCCAGCCGGCAAGCAGAGCTGAGTCTGTCCCAGGGCCTCGTTGCACCCTGGGGTTTCTGCTCACTGGTTTTGGATTCCCTGGAGTTGGCTGTAGGACAAGATTCTGTTTTAATGGGTCTTTTCCTGGCAACAGCGGTTTGCCCTGAATAGGGATGTGGGATTAATAACCTTGCTAAAACCTTGCCTTTTTTGCTGAATCTTGTCTAGAAACCACGCTGGAGCTGGACACTGGTGGCGTGGAGAACATCAGATAGGTTGAGTGTGTCACCCCCAACCACTCTATAATTTGGGGCAAGTGTGGAGCCTCATGGAAAGGAATTTTGGGTCCCAGCACCCAAAAGCCGGGAGCCATGGGGCCAGCTGTGCCCTCAGGAACTGCTATTTTCCTTGCTTTGCTAACAGATGGTACCCCAGGCTCTTGAAATGAATAACAATTTGTTGCCTAAGCTGAGAATGCTGGCATGAGCTCTTAGGATGAGAAGAAAATACCCGCGTAGGGGGCTGCGTTATGAGTATGTTTTTAAAGATGCTGTAGATTACCAGGGAAAGGGAGGGCTTTAAGTGGAACCGTTTCATTGACGGTAGCAGGGATTGCTGAATGGGGCTCGCTCTCGTCTGACAGATGCTGAGCAGGGGTGGCTATAGGAGCACGCGGCGGCTGAGAGGGGGTGCACCCACCCAGCCTGCTCGCTAACGACAGACCCACCAGATCAGCGTGTGGGCACTGCCTCATTGCTGGTTTAGTCAATAAAACCCCACTGGGTGAAATTACCGGGACGTTTATTACAAATAACATTTGACAGGATGAAATTAGCACGTAGATGCTCTTTGTGTTGGTTAATGAGGTCTGAAATATAATCCCATAAATCATCAACAACAGCCATCTGGTGACAGACACATGAAAAGAAGAGCAGGTGATTATAACACATCCACATCGCTGCAGTGACAAGGGTTTAAAATAGCAGCATACCTTTGCACAGGACACCGCTGGGGTAGAGCAGGACACGATCAGTTATGTACCCTGGTTGCAGTTTCCCTGGCAAGCGGACATTGTGCTAGGAAGCCAAGGTGCAACTCAGGGCTGCTGAAGCGATCAAGCCTTCCACCACATCCAGGCGCAGCGGGATGGGTCCTTGGGTCATGCTGGAGAAAGAAAGATCTGGTTATGTTGTCCCTTCCACCCACAAAGGAGAAGAAAGTTGCATCTGCTATGTTAGGATGGTCCAGATCTGGGTTTACAGAGTCAGGTAGAAAGGAAAGGCTCCGGGTGCTTTCCAGTCCTGACTGGGCAAGCACCAAGATGATAGTTCTATAGAAATGCCCTACTTTAGAACCAGTGAAAATAAAGGAAAATGATGACCAGTCTGAAATTGCTAAAAAATTATTAAAAATGTGTCCTGGTTTCAGCTGAGTTAGAGTTACTTTTCTTCCTAGTAGCTGGCACAGTGCTGTGTTTTGGATTTAGCATGAGAAGAATGCTGATAACACACTGATGTTTTAGTTGTTGCTAAGTAGTGCTTAGGCTAGTCAAGGACTTTCTTTTTCAGCCTCCCATGCTCTGCCAGGTGCACAAGAAGTTGGGAGGGGGCACAGCCCAAGATAGTTGATCCAAATTGACCAAAGGGCTATTCCATACCATATGACGTCATGCTCAGTATAGAAACCGAGGGGAGTTAGCCGGGGGGCAGCGATCGCCGCTCGGGGACTGGCTGGGTGTCGGTCGGCGGGTGGTGAGCGGTTGCATCACTTGTTTTCTTTTCCCTGGGTTTTGTTTGTCTCTCTCGTTCTCCTTTTCATTACAATTATTATTATTATTATTATCATTATTATTATTATTATTATTATTTTATTTCAATTATTAAACTGTTCTTATCTCAACCCGTGGGTTTTCTTACTCTTGCCCTTCCGATTCTCTCCCCCATCCCACCGGGGAGGGGGAGGGTGAGCGAGCGGCTGCGTGGTGCTTAGTTGCCGAGTGGGGCTAAACCACGACAAAATGCTACATTAATTAGCAATATTTATTATCGGACAGAATTCCTCATTTTCATTATTTAGGAGGAAGTCAGGCTTTCCAAATGTACATCTATTTTTATTCAAGGTCTATAGTAAAACACAGCAGGAGTGAGTAAATTACTTTATTATAGCAATTTACGTTTACTGTCCAGTACTTTTTACTTAGAAAGTAAATCTACCTGGAAAAAGACCACAGGCAGCAGGAGAGCGGGAGGTAAGGGGCGGGGGGGGCACCACAAAACCCTTCCGTGTACAGCTGGGTGGTGGCTGCAGGCACATCTCTGCAAACAGTTTTCTTAGTAGCTGGGCTTGCTTTATGGGCACAGATCTCCTGCTTTAGTACCCAATTCACAGCCCATTTCAGTGTTGGGAACGAGTGCCAGGACTCTACTTCTTTATTGATTTTATTTATTTACGACCCCCAGTCATCACCTGGGGCTGTATCTGACCCCTCCAGACAGCCCCCTCCCACCTCCCCCTCCTAGCAAGCATCGCAATCTTTTGATAGAGTAAATAAGTGCCTCCTGACCTGTTTCCTCACTTACACAAGTACTTTCCAGAGGAGCAGAATATTCTTCCCTGTAGGCTGGGTTCTGGGAGAGGAGTATATTGGGAACAGTTAATATATGACTAAATGCTGTGTAAAAACGATAGCCCTAAGTCTTTTCTCACAGCTGCTTGGCCTGTGCTTTAAATTATCCTATGATGGAGTTTTAAAATATACGTACATGTTTAAGCCTTCTCCTATTTGGTATCCCACTACAGTCTGCTGTAGAGCTGTGGTTTTTACTTCAATTTTAACAGTGGTCGTTCGGTTTTCCCAGCTATGCGGATGCACTGCTAACACCTCACCTCTCCTCTGCCATTTCAAAGTTTAAGATCATCCTACGACAGTGTAAGATTTGCTGTGGTGACATTTTTCAGAATAACAACAGTTACATTTACCTATTTCTTATATTTTCCTCACTCCTTTGGTATTTTAAGTCATGCCAGCCTCCCATTTGGGACCAAACTCTGTAGGTTGGATGCTGCAAGTATTCCCCTTTGAATCACTCAGGAAACTTCGCAGAATGTGTGCGAGTTACTCAGATTCACCAAGGAAACAACTGTGCTCCGGAAATTTGGGATGAAGGACTATCTCATCTAATAAACAATACTCGTTTCTGCAAAAAAGAATAGCCCACTGCTGCATTGCTTGATTTTAGCGTAAGGTTATATCTTGCTGTCCCCATGTTATGAGAATGAAACAACATTTCAGGTCTCCAAGAAGCAGCCCATTACAGCGACGCCTGTGAATATTCCTCCTGCTCAGTGAACTGGGAGTTAGTGCAGAAGGAAACCAAACGTAGCCAGTGTGTAAGAGGCTTTGTCTGTACTCTGGGTGTTTTTTGAAGCACGCTTTCTTGCACATTGCTCACTGAAATGATTTGTGGATGACTGTTATATTGATCAGGAGAAAAAGAGGTTCATGATAAGCCAGTACGAGAACATGGGAGTAGTCAATGGGGACATGAGAGGCAAAGCAGGAATCTCCCTTGCTTAGCACTAATGGGTAGAAAGAAACTTAAAAGCAACGCCAGCAGTGACGGTAATCCTCAGAGACTGACTCTGTAGTTATCTTAAGCGTACAACTGCTTATCGTACACCAACAGGCAAGGGAAAGCTGATCAGACCTCTCACATGAACTAGCACAGGAGAACAAGAAACCCAAGAAGAAAACAAACATTTGTGACACGTGTAAAGCCGCTGCTGAAGAGCAGGACTTCAGGTGGGGGCAGAGCTGCAGAAGACCAGGTGCATCGGTCTCGGCTGATGCAACTCTGCTTTCGGTAACCCCCTGGCTGCAGCAGGGGAAGGAATTGGCATGGGAAATGTTTGACAGAAAGTCTGTGTTCTGATGAGTTAATTTGGAGAAAACATGGCACCCAGACTTTTGGGACATGGAAAGGATCTAACTTACAACACCAGGACATGTTTGGACTCCTTGTGGTAAATGCACCATCAGCAATGGCAGGAAACATCTTTGAAAAAGCTGGGCACTAATTCTGAGGCACAGAGCGAAAAACATGATCTAAAGTTACATTTCTTTTATGTCTAGATATCAAACTGCCTTCCAACCCACAAACAATAATAGATTTTGCTCAGTTGCTTGCTCTGCTGATAGAACCTCATCACTTCCAACATATAAAGTGCAGTGATGGCTTTGCTGCTGCAGTCACTGTCCTTTATAGTGGTAGTAATATGCCATAAGGTTAACCTGCAAGCATTCATTGCAAGTCTCTGAACGCAAATAGCTTGTACAACACAGCCTGTAGTCATCCCGAGGAAAAGATTACATTTGCAAAAAGATGCAGGGCTTTAAAACCTTGCCACATCTCGCAGTCTACGAATGCAATGTATTTCTAAGCGAGCCTTGTCATCGAAAGCAGACATGCCGTTCAAAGCAGCAGCAGCAGCCTGCCTCATTTATTTTTAGAGGTCACTGAAAAAGGAAAACTTTCCTTGATCTCAGACTGGGGAGGAGAAGAATTCTGCTCAAATCACCGTTATGGTGCACGCAGTAAGGCTGCTGAATGACAACTGCACTTCTAACGAAAGTATATCCCGACTTACTAAACACAGCGCTGCGGTGATAGCCCAGCCGGACACGGAGACAATCCGTGCTTGGCAAGTGGGATGCGGGAGAGCACCGGCTTCCCACTCTGCAGCAGCAGCCCTGGGGCATGGGACAGCCCGGCCTCGGTTCTCATGCCTGGGGTGCCACTACGGCAAAAGGCGGCGCGTCTGGCAGCGATCCCCTATCTGCCGAGAAGTGTTTGGGATGTGCTCCGACATCCCTGGTTCTTTACAGTTCAAGTCTTTCTTCTGGCCTTTGCAGGACTCTGTGGGCTCCATCCCCCAGAACTGACTACCGCTGTTTCGCAAAAACCGCATCTTTAAGTATTTGATCACCTAATACCAAAAGGGCCTCAAGACCACGGCAATTCTTGAAGCGACATTGACTTCATCTGCTAAAGGTAAAAAAGCAATTACTCAAAGCACACTGATGGCAGAATATTTAAGGAGTTTTAAAAGCTTATCAGGAATCTCAATTTTGTGACTTGTTTTCAAATTTCCTCCATAAGTCATGCATCAAAAAAAAAAGAAACACAAATAAACAATGAAAAAGATATTGAAAATATTATTTCAGTCAGCAGTAAAATGAAACAATACAACAGAAGATTAATTTTACCTCAGAGCATGCTGAGTGATGACAAGAATACTCATTTCAAAAGACACAAAAGGCATTGTGCCCCAAAAGATGGAGCGTGATTATGAGCTTAATGGGTTGTTTAACTTGATAAAGTGCCAGTTTCTAAATAGAAACCGTGCTTTAAATATTTAATCAAATTTTGAACAACCTCCCATTTCTTCCTTGGCTAAAAACAGACACCAAAAAATTGCATTTTTCTTTAAGCATCCAAAAACCTTGATTCTGAAATTAAGCAGGAGGAGGAAGATTCAGTTGAATTTGAACCTGTTTGGCTGCCTTCTAGTCAAGGCAGTGAAGTTTCAGTGCAGATCCCATTGCCTTGTAAAACACACGCCAACCAACGATGAGATTAGCACAGGCTTTTGACTTTCGAATGGCTTATGCACCTGTAAGTGGACATTTGGGGGCATCTTTCCCATGCATCCCCATCGCTCAACACCTCACACCAAGCGTCAGCGTGGTACCACTGCCACAGCCTGGCGTCCCCTCCTCAGCTCGCTGCCCTTGCCCAGAGAAACAGTTTGCCCTCCAGAAGGGAGGACTTTTGAAGGATCATCTCGATGCCGGCCCCAGCACGAGGCTGGCAATAGGACATGCCAAAAGCACTGCATCCCACCCTCTGTGCACTTGCCCCACCAAGCAGGGACCCTTTGTCTCCCGTCACACCTTGCACGTTGCTGCCCTCTCTCTCTCTCATCTGCTTAAGTCTCCATCAATATCTCACCTCCTCCTCATCTCCAGCCCCTGGGCAGTTCAGAGCATCCACTGGTTTTTCTGGGGGCCGGCCACCCCCAGCCTTGCAGTTTACTCTGCCATGAACAGCAGCCACCCAGCGAGGTGGCTTCCCTTCCGCCCACGTGCACATGGAAAAACCTACATATTTCCGTCAAAAGATGTTGCAAATACGTAAAAGAATTAGAAGTGAGATGACAAAGAGTCCTGTTTGAACCCAGGCCAAGGCCATCGGCTGCTATTTTACTGCCTTGAAAAGGACAAAGTGAAACTCAGAGGGGTGGCAAGAAGGTTTGAGGGCCCCACTGCAGGGCCCTGGTGTGACGGGGTCACCCCCACCCAGAGGGCTCCCCAACCTGCCTCTGAAGGGCCCAGCATCCAGGCGCTGTGGGACCCATGGGCTGACAGCACAGGAAAGCTCCTGGTGGCTTTAGCTTTGATCCCGCCACGGCTGGATAACCCACGTTGACCTGCCCACACTCCTGGTGCCACTCAGCTATCCCCCAGCGGGCTCCATCCAAGGATCAGGGTGCTTCACGGTAGCCCCAAAAACCCAAGAGGCTTTTTCCTTTCCAAACACTCCCCCGTGCCCCCTCCAGCTGTCACCTCCCACGGGAGAGAAAAGCTGCTGTCCTTTCTTTGCCAAGGCCACAGCATTGCCCGTTGAAAGAAGGAAATGCCTTTGTGGCTGGACCTTTTATACCCCAATGGCAGACGACGCCCCGACTGCAGCAAACCAGCGTCCCCGGCGCGTGCCTGCAGCCCCAGCCCAGCGGAGCAGGGACGGGAGCAGCCCCTCTGGCAGGCACGGGGCTCGGCCGCGCTTGGCTTTTTGCAGAGTTGAGTCCTTGGCAGCCAGGAACAAATTAACATTCAAGTGAGTCTGTTTGGATAACAGCAAATGCAAAAACTCTGCATGGCAAGTGATCCCTTTTAAAGCAGCATTACAAGCTTGGCAGGCGTCCAACTGGCACAGTAGCTCCGAGCAGCAAATACACACCACTTAGCTGGTGATGTGTAAAGGGCACTTCTTAACAATTTCCGCCTTGAAAACTGTCTTGTGAAATCTTCCAACTTGGGCTGTATTCATACATCACCCGAATCAGCTGCGTATCATTCAGTGTAGC
Source organism: Balaeniceps rex (assembly GCA_013401315.1). NCBI lineage: Eukaryota > Metazoa > Chordata > Aves > Pelecaniformes > Balaenicipitidae > Balaeniceps > Balaeniceps rex. The sequence goes on along the minus strand of VYZW01042809.1, from coordinate 913 downwards.
CATTAGTCCCGGGCTTTAAATAAATCTAGCATCTGTGTCACCCACCAGCAGTAACAGTGGGACATTTTTTTTTTAGTTTGCCTGCCTTGCCTTCCGTTTGGCACAGGCGGTTGATGAAAAGTCATGGATACTTCCTAGAGCGACTGGTTTTGCACCCTTCGTTGTTTTAGTCCTCAGAAGCTCCCTGTGTTTGCAGCTAAAAATCCCACTGCATTCCCATCTATAGCTTAAACTTCCCTAAAAGCTTCCTTTTCTAAGCCCACTTTCACTAATGCCCTCGCTGGATCAGGCTCCACAGCTGACTATCAGAGATATTTTATTGCAGAGTATTTGAGCCAAGTGATGGGTACCCCACAGCCCAGTCTGACTTTTCTTGAAGGGACCTGGTGGGACCATGTCTCTCCTCCACTGAGCTTCATGGGCACGAAGGGAACACTCCAGACAGCAATTCCTCCCCAGGCGGCTGCCTCGGAGCCCACGTCTCCTTTCTCAGGTGCCACCAGCCATACCTCCTTATGGGACAGTAATCAGTCATGCTTGGAGTCCTGCGCAGATTTGATGTGCCCCTTGCTAAAGGTCACCACTCTTAATTTGTAGGCTTATACCTTCTGGGGGTTCTGCACACACACAGAGCATGGCAAATGAGGCTTTTCCTGCAGGAAGACGCAGTGGGAAAGCATCAAGCACAGCGTGGTTCCTCCTCTGCCTCCCCATGGTGACCCCAGCCTCAGCTCTGCTTCTAAGACCCTTCACACACACAGACGTTGCCGCCTGCGCTGGGGGGTGACACATTTGAACTCTTTTGTTGCTGCTGTTGCAGGAACAAAGGCAGCGGGAGGTGGATTGTGTGGGACACAACTACCCGAAAGGAGGCTGTAGCAAGGTGGGGGTCAGTCTCTTCTCCCAAGTAACA
>VYZW01042808.1:27256-62709 GCA_013401315.1 Balaeniceps rex | reverse complement strand
TGAGGAACCTATAATCAATGAGATCATTTTTACTGATGTAATTTTCCATGTGCAGGGACACATGATGTCATACATCTAGAATGAAACTTAAACTGGAATTGCTCAAAAGGCTGATCTAAAGTTTGAAAGCAAAAATATCTAGGCAGATTCCATGTCAAAAGTATACAATCATTTGCTTTATCTGGTTCTTTTCATGGCTGCTTTCCCTTCATGACACATACTTCAGAAACTGAAGAATTTATCTCATTTTTTACTTCTCAAGGTACAACAACAACAAAATCAATGTCAAAAAGCTGCATCTAAAACTTTCAGATGCATCAAAGAACAGAAATTACACATGACAATGCTAAAGACTGACAGAATGCGAAGAGGCTTTTATTTTAGCATCCAATTTTCTGAGAATTAAAGAACAAGTATCAAAGTGGTAGCAGTATTAAAATGAAAGTTGAAAACTGTCAACTTTTGATAGGAAGATTATTTTTTAAGTGTTAGAAACTAGTCAGATGTTCCTAAGTCAAATGAGAGCAAATTAACAGCTTAAATGTTCAGGTTTATATGGAATAGGTACACACTAAAATACAAAGAGAAAAGCCTTTAAAAAGAGGTAGCTTACAGTTTACAGAAAGGCAGAAGAGGCTACTATACCAAACAAAATTCCATAGAATTGAAATCGCTTCTATTGTAATTAGAATTATTAATGTAAAGGAACATGCTACTTTATTCATGTAGAGTTGATTTACCTATTTAATAAGCCTGTGCAAGGAATTCTGAAATCTACTTTGGCAACCTATGCATGGTGATTTAGGCACTCATCATTCTTATAGCAAACAAACTTGTGGATGATCTCCATGGCTTTAGACTCTGGAGATAAAAGACTACAACTATCCAAACATCTAGATTATGTAATACAACTTGGTTTCAAGGGAAAACAAAGGAAACACAACAGAAAAAGAAAAACACAGCTTCATGAGGGTTCTGGGTAGTTCTACTAAAAACTAAAGTACTCTCAGAATTATTTAGAAGTCCTGATATAGAAAAACGGAAGAAAACTATAAAGATATATTTCAAGATGTAAAACAGTCTCCAAACATTCCTGAAAAGACAGACTGTATGTTTTTATCAAGGAAATATGTCAGGTAGTTAAAACTGTAGGCTCTTAATTTGTTGGCTATACCTTTTAACTAATCTTTCCTATCTTTCAGTGTACATTTTTTTCTCATGAAGCTTTTTTATCTACTGTTCAGAATTTTCTTGTACATATGATGAAAGAAATATTAGTCACATGTATATTTCTTTGAAATGAGATGTTTTACTCAGAGTCATACTGTGTGTACACTTCCTGTGTGTTGGTGTCTGCATACAGATATGGGTGAAATAGCATTTCATCTGGATACCTTTTGCATCAGCAGAAATATGCATCACCTTACCTTATGCCATGAAATGAAAANAAAAAAAAAAAAAAAAAAAAAAAAAAAGGCAGTGATCACCATTGTATTCTCAATTCCTTCTAACCCCACATGTCCTACTAGGAGGAATTCTGAAGGAGAGGTAAAGGAAGGCTAGCGAATGTGTATTTAAGCAATACATACATATAGATGAACTTTCTCAATTTCTTTCTTTTAGGTACTTTCTAGATGTACCTTCACAATGTGAGCAAGCTCACAAAGCTCTGCCATTCTCAGTAAGTGGCAGTGGATTTTAATACCCTCTGAGGAAATCTGGTCTGCCAAACAAATGCAGCATCAGTCCTGCATGCCTCTGCAATAACAAACTGCTTACTAAAAATGTGAATGGAATTAACAATAGCCATTCTACAAACACTTAGGTTTAGTATCTTTTTTAACAATTCTGCTAATGTGGTCTGAACACAGCATAGACTCAAACTGACAGAACCACTTGGGAACCTTTTAACTGTTTGGACAGCCTCTGAACAGACATGGTGATGCCCTTTTGATTTCCTGGTAACAGAAACTGCTGTGGAAAATCGTCAGAAGGGTCAAGTAATCCTATCTTTTTTTTTTTAAACCCAGACAAATACTGTATGAGGACCTGTTTTCCCACCTCCCCCCCAAAAAACTCCAACCAAACCACAAAACCACAAACAATCCAAATCCATGAGGTTTGGGTGAGAAAACAGATATATTAACATCCTGATTCCAATTCCATCCTGGAATTCCAATGCAGCTTTGGAACTTTGAAAGGATTCTGAGAAAATCCTGGCCAGGGAAAACTACTGAATACAAAGGATGAGGCATGAGAGAGCTTACATACCTCTAACTCACCCTGATAGAGATGATAACTGTAGCTAAAACAGAAGCCTGTGACATCTAGAAATTTTAAGTGTTCTAATCAGGGTATAATTATTATTAGTTTGCCTTGAACCCAAATGTGTACTAAAACTACTGTAAACAAAAGTGTAAAGTAAGTGTACTGCAAAAAGTGTACTGAGACACTGTAATCAAAACCAGTACGCAGGTGTTTTGTAACACTATGATGATACAATGCATAAATATTTTATGTAAATATGTGAGCGACATGACCACCAAAGGGACAAATGAAGCTATGTGCAGATGCGGTAGGCCTCCAAGTAACAACAAATTGCCAAAGAACAAAATAAGCACAAGATATTAACAACATAGAGGATTGCAAATAGGCAGAACATCCTGTCAAGGATGGACAGCTGGACACAAGAAGGACAACTGGAAAGACAAAAGAAAATAAGTTAAGCAATATCGGGAGATGGTAAGACACCCCTTCCCACATTTTGGGGGAGAGAGGCAAAGAGGATAAAAACATGAAGAGGAAATACAGAAGAAAAAACAAGCCTGCTTCAGTTCTGGCTTCTCTCATCAAAGGGCTCTCAAATCTGATCACCTTGATCTCAAGGACTGAATCAAAAGACCGTAGTCATCAGGGCTAACTGTATGGCACCATCCCTGTGGTTTTATGTATTGACAGCTAACCTAGAATATGATTGTTAAAGACTCATATTTTCGTGTAAGTAGTGATAATGATGTAAGTACTAACAATTAGCACAAACTGTTCTGTTAATGAATGAATTTGGCAAAGTTTTTCTTTAAAATTTAAAACTGGCCTGATTTGTCAGTCTTCTAAACACTCCCTTCCATTATAGCAACCTATAATTCCCTGATTTTATATATGCGTGTACATACATACATCTACATCTACACACACACGTATGTACATCCATGATTATACACGTACACCCACCCAGATACAACAATAAGGATGTCATATTCTCAAGAGTGGTGGAATTAGTAAGTGTGAACCTGAAGTATTCTTAACCAAGTTTCAGTTGGACATGGGATTCCTGATAGGTGCAAACATTTAAGCAATTGTTTATACAACTGCAGCTATAGTATCACTCTGTTCACTCCTTTTCTGCTTTACAAAGCTGCCATAGCTCATGAGGGAGGTCCTGAATGTATGGGATTGTAGACATAGGGGTTACAGAAGAATATTAAACTAGATTTGCCATTCACCACAATTCCAGAAGCCATGTAATTCACAGCAAATAAAGCTCAGGTTTTGCAAAAACTGACATCTTTCACTTCAAAAAATGATGGAGAAAGAACAGTGAGAAAATGAAACAACACAGAAAGGAGGTCAGCAGCCTATCTTCCTGTCGCAGACTGTGGTAGTCTATCTCTTTATAGAAGAACTTCACAGGTGGAAAGAGATTAAGCTACCATCATGGAATACCCAAAGACCTACACTGATAAAATGTTCATACACAAATAGTTGGTCAAGGCGGGTTGATGATATGTGGGTGTGCTGGTTTGGCCTGGGATGGAGTTAATTTTCGTCATAGCAGCTCATACAGTGCTATGCTTTGGATTTGAGACCAAAACAGCGGTTTGGTCCGTGTTTCAGCTATTGCTGAACAGTGTAATGGCCTTCTCTGCTTCTCATGCTGCCTCACCAGCAAATGGGTTGGGGGTGCACAAAAACTGGGAGAGGACACAGCCAGGACAGCTGACTCCAACTGACCAAAGGGATATTCCATACCATATGATGTCGTGCTCAGGAATAACAGCTTGGGAAAGAAGGATGAAAAGGGGGGGCATTTGGAGTTATGGCACTCGTCTTCTCAAGCAACCATAGCACACGACGAAGCCCTGCTTTCCTGGAAATGACTAAACATCGACCTCCCAATGAGAAGTAGTGAATGAATTCCTTATTTTGCTTTGCTTGCGCACACACCTTTTGCTTTACCTATTAAACTGCCTTTATCTCAACTCACAAGTTTTCCCACTTTCACCCTTCTGTTCTCTTCCCCATCCCACTGGGGAGAGGGAGCGAGCAGCTGTGTGGTGCTTAGCTGCCTACCGGGGCTAACCCACAATGGTGGGATAAACAGTAACTCCTGGATGTGATAGCCACTCTGGACTATTTAGGGAGACATGGTTTTCTTTGTAGTAACCACAGCAGTAACCTCTGTCCTGTACATGCTCTGCCTTGTGGCTAGCAGTATTGCTCTTCCAGTAGATATTCCAGATTCTCTTCCAGATTGCTCTTCCAGGGTGTCTTAATCCCAACCGGCAACTAAGCACCACGCAGCCACTTGCTCACCCTCCCCCTCCGGTGGGAAGGGGGAGAGAATCAGAAGGGTAGAAGTAAGAAAACTTGTGGGTTGAGATAAGAACAGTTTAATAATTGACATAAAATAAAATAATAATAATAATAGTAATAATAAAAAAGTGGTGAAAAGGGAAACAACAAGAAAAGGAACAAAACCCAGGAAAAACAAGTGATGCAACTGCTCACCACCTGCCAACCAATGCCCAGCCTGTCCCCAAGCAGCGATCGCTGTCCCCCGGCCAACTCCCCCCAGTTTATATACTGAGCTAGGGCTATATGGTATGGAATATCCTGTTGGCCAGTTTGGGTCAACTATCTTGGCTGTGCCCCCTCCCAGTTTCTTGTGCACCTGGCAGAGCATGGGAAGCTGAAAAAGAAAGTCCTTGACTGGTGTAAGCACTACTTAGCAACAAGTAAAACATCAGTGTGTTATCAGCATTCTTCTCATACTAAATCCAAAACACAGCACTATGACAGCTACTAGGAAGAAAATTAACGTCATCCCAGCTGAAACCAGGACACTGGGGTAGTTAAGTCCCCCATAAGTAACAGGTTGTGTGATCATGTGGCTTCCTCCAGCTGTTTAAACTATGTAGAAATGTAAAATAATACTTATATCTCTTTCTAGATATTGTAATTATTTGTCTGATCTTTGGATTGCAAGAATACATTACTTATCTTTACATCACTAATTGTCTACTATACTACAGCTGTTAATTCTGAATTGTCAGGCAAATGAGACAGTATTTTATAACCACAGATGTGAAACTACATAAAAAGGTAGCAATGCCCAGAACTTCACAATACCAGAGTATCCAAGTGACAAGAATGAAGGACAAGAGGGAAAGGCATGTAAACTGGCTGAAAGCCAGCCATGAAACCTCAAGAAACAACTACTCACATTTCTATGCACTGGTAAGTTTGCCAGAGTCAGTCCCCTCTCCAGGCATGATCTGGTCCAGGGACCAATAAGTTCACAGTGTCGGCACAACTGGCATTTTAGGACAGGGTGAAGGACTTTTCTGTTTAGCAAAGAGGAATGGCACCCTATTGCTGATCTCAAGGGCCTAATCTGTTTTTCAGAAGACATCTAAAACAGCGCAACTTTTTGATTTACTCAAGGTAGACTACAAAAACACAAATGGCTGTTAGACCAGTGCCTCTCAGGCAGCAGACACAAACCAGTTCTTTCCTTCTCTTTTCTTCCTCCACCTGCAGAGTTTCAGAAAAAAAACCATGTAAAACTGACTTCTGCCATCACTCTCAGGACCATAGATGGTCATTTACCACCAGCTGGCATGCAGTCCTAGTCAAAGCCATGTCTAAGTTATCTTATTTATATATGTGATCTGCGATGGAATGACTCCAGCCTAGATATCCACATAGAAAACTGCAGCATTGTTCTTTCACTGTGTGTGCTTCAAGATGCCAAGTCTGGGAAACAGAGTCCAGCTACTCAGGACCGAAATGTTTGATACCACTGCCTCCACCGACTCTGATCACACTTCAGACCATGGCTCACCAGTATCCAATCTCTATATGCTAGTCCATCCAGCAGGAAGATACTTGGCAAATGACTTTAGACTGAATTACAGTTTAACTTCCAGGGGATGTTTGAAAATTTACTGACTAAAGGAGGATTCTTTGACCACAGGCCCAGGGCTAGGAGAAAGAAAAGGACTGGGCCTGACTTCCTTCACTGTTTTCATGGGGACTTCCTGTACTACGAAATTAGTGAAAACATGCCACAGTACAGTATTATTTCAGAGCAAAGAGTAGCCACATCAAATGCAATGATGCTTCTAGATAGTCTGTACGCTAAGAATTTATCCAGACTGAAAAGGGAAGGTGGACAAATTCCTGGAAGAGAAATCTGTCTAAAACTCACATACAAAGGCATGGCATCCAGCTCTGATAATTCTTGAAATATGCATAGAGTACAGGAGAATATTCTGGGGAATATCACTAAAAGCTTGATGTTTCCTGTCCTTATATTCTTTCCTAGGCACTTGTGAGCCACTGTCAAAGACAGACTACTGGGCAAGATGGAGCTGTGGTATTTCCAAATTTTGTCATAAATACAGCACTGGAGATACTGGCACCCCACACACCTCTCTCAGTCTGTTTTATGTTATGGTGAGATAAGGCATAATTCATTTCTACCTGCAAGAGTTCAAAACTAAGCTGTTGACCCTGTACTGGCTTCAGTTATCAAGGAATAGCTGTCACCTCTAGCAGGGAGCAGGGCATGAGTGGCACTCATCACAACGTAGAATAGCATTCTGAGACTGATAAAGAAGACGTCTCAGGAACAGCAAAGAATGCTATCCTGCCTATGCTGGAAGGTATCCAAGTCATTAAAAGAAGTCCTACCTATACAATGTACATTCAGCTGATAGAACCAGTCAGGGAATCCACAAGTCTTCCTTGGCAGTCCACATATTTCTCTAGAGAGCTATGCACTGCATTGCCACAGTTATAAATATTATGTAGAGAAAGCCATATAAACAGACCCCATCTACTACCCTAAGACAGATGGGAAATCCCCTTGAACATATCCCCTATAAGCTTGGTTGTTTTCAATACGGATGATTTGTGGATATATTTTCTACAGTTGACTACGAAAAGACTCATATTTGACTCACTTAGGCTGAAGTCATTCCTCAGGTACAAGCTGGGGGTTGGCACACTCCAAAGAAAAGTATGACTCTTCTATTCAATAGGGACAGGTGCCCAGAAAATGGAAGAGCATGTCAGATATGCTAGGCTTCTACACAGAAAAATTCTAGACCCAGTCCTGATCCCACCTCAATAGGACAATCTACTTCAATTTTCTCAACCAACATTCTGTGCAGTGAGGGCTGATACTTGATGAAAGCAAACAGGCAAAGAGAATCATCTTTGACAAGACAGCCGTTTCCTCCAAACTTTGCAGTACCACATGATCACAGATGCCAAATTACAACATTTCATGTTACCTCATGCTGCTGTATCCCACAAAACAGGATAACCCTAAATAAACACTCTGGGATCACAGCTTCACCAATGGTGACAGTTACAGCAACATCATGCTTAGGCAATTACCGCAAACCAATGGCTTGTATGAACATACTGATGCCGTCACAAGGTGTTCAAGAGCTAAGCAGTTCAAGAACAAAGAAGCCTATGTTGTGAAAGTCCAAAGTGTTCTAAAGTACCCGTTACACCATTGTACACTCCTGTCTATATGCAGCAGGGATGCAGCTTACCTTTCCAAAGAGTCTCAAGTTTGAGAAGAATGGACATGAGCCAGTCCCCACTAATGGTCTCAAGGAACAGGTGTAGTCAGTGAACATATTTCTCTCTGCAGTCCTTTTCTGATTATACTACAGTGTTATGTTCCCTGTTGCTTATTCTCTGTTATATCTAAATCTTTTATTCTTTGCTGCACAATGATCCAGCCTGAACAGACTGGCTTGCGAGTGAACCTATCTAATACTAATCTACAGTCCAGCTGTTGGGGCATTCTCTTGGAAGACGAAGTACTACGCTCCAATAGCTAGTAACTTTCCCAATTTGGTTTCCTACTTCCCTGCCCCTTTCTCTAGCCTATGATCAAAAAGGTGGATAGCTCATCAACTATATCTTTTTCCAAGTTACATTAAATAAAATTCAGCACTCTCCAGTGTAAAATAAATCCTTTGCTTCTGTTCTGGAGAAAGAATTTTGGACTTCTAAAATTTATAGCCACTGCACTATATATGTCTATTTTACATTATCCGTATGTGCATTATATACCAAGACACAAATTATTTTAAAGACTGTTGAACTATTCACAGTAGGTCATATTTAGCACAGGCAAATGCCTCCCAAAATATTCCCCATCAGAAGTACCCTTGAAAAAAGGAATACCTTGCTAGTCATTGTGAAGAGATAAACCCTCATTATGAGACTGTATTTGGTTTTGTATATTTCATAAGTTTGTATACAAAAAGTTCAATGTTACACATAGTACTTCCTTTCTTATAATCTAATAATAGTTAGATTATATTTAGCTTGGTTTTACTTAGCTTGCAGCAGGTAAATTGCAATTCTTTACGGTACTCATATTTAAATCTTTCAATAACTTTAGGAAACACAGCCCATAAATATAGCTTAAATTCTTAACATAAAATCCTGAAAATGGTCTGCCAAAACACAACAATATGAAGAAATTTAGATTCATTTGGTTGTGACCTATAATTTTTCAGGATGACAGCTTAGGCATGTGATGTATTTGCAAAGATCACGTATTCCCCCCTCAGAAGGACAACTTCCATAGCATTTAACCTGTCCTTGACATCTGCTAATGTTTATTATGTCCATTATTACCTATGTATGTATCCTGTACCAAATATTTCTCATAATACTTTAAATAGGTGTGATATATTTTAAGAATATCAATATTCCAAACATAGAAGACTTGTTATAAGACTGTGACTTTCAGTGAACTCAGTAACAGAATTTGTCCTTTTACCTATGCAATGTATGTGAGATATCTGCTTTTACAATTTCTTGTAAAGGGTGCTTGCTCATTAGCAGTGCATGAGTATAATTCACTTGATACTTAGCCTTCTCTCAGCTACTCTCTTTTCCAGAGAACTTTCAGCATCAGGCTATAGGATGAACTACCTGTATCAGCAATAGCAGGCCAATCCACTTCTGGTGCTTTCTTTTCTCAGGATTCTCGTGGCAGAAACCAAGGAATAAGCACTGTACTGCACAAGCCCTTCTGGTGGCAGCACGTTTTCAGTAGGCTGATTTTCAAAGGACCAAAGAGCCCGCTTCCCATCACAACGGCAAATGCAATCTCATGCCAAAGGAGAGTCTGTAAGTCTTCAGAAAAAGATAGTGGCTGGAACTAGACAGCCATCACAGAATGATCCACAGCCTTTTACCTGTATTGTCCCACAGCCTTTTACCTGTATTGTCCCACAAAGATTTTTGGGAAGAGTTCAGGAGTAGAGCTAATCAATTGTTTTTGATGGCAGCAGCTCACTCCAAACTACTTGAGAGTAGCACACATAGAAGTCTACAGTGAATATGGAGTAAGCCTAATACTTCTGGAGTGGGGAAAAAACATTTTTTAAAAATTACTCTAACATTTTATTTTCAGCTTTGCAGCAATATAAGGGAAAAGTTTAGGCCTGAGAAGTTTGGTAAAAGTTCTCCCCTTGGCCAGCTACTGTGACCTTGCTTGTTACTTATAAAGGAAAACAAAGATATGGTATTTGTGTTCAGTTGAAATATTTGAACTGCCTGCTAGGACTGCTTTTGATTAGTAATTACATGCAAGGTCAAGCTGCTTTGACACCATGCAGTTTTGATAAGGTGCTTCCATGGTTAAGCTACAAAAACTCTGTGACCTTAATGTTACTATCAACTCAAGTTTGATGTAAATGTGAAAAAGTGTTTTGTGTAGCCAGGAAATATTACATATCAAAATGTATCACCAAGTCTAGTTGAGAAGTAAATACGTAAACAAAATATAAAAAAAGTGTATATGTGTGTTTATATATATATATAAAACATTTTTTTATATATACACATAACAAAAGGGGGTTGTTCCTTGAAGCTTCTTCTGAGGTAATGCTTACTATATTACAGGATTCCATTCTGTCATACCTTGCTAAAGGTAAACAAAATAATAGGAAGGACTTGTGATAAAACACAACAGCTTTTATTCCAGTTATAAAAATGTTCATTCTGCCATCTATCTGCTGAAGTAGGCCTGTGAATTCTCATTACAATTTCAGCATGGCTGGTCATAAAAAAAAAAGGGGTAGGAAAAGTTAAAAAGATAATTGGATTCTTACGTGATTGCAATATAGTCTGACACTTCTAAGTAACACTATACCTTCTGCCAGTGAACAGAAGGTTACATGGCATGGGAAGTGTCTCCTGTCGCCAAATAAGCGATGAGATTTATCCACTTGGAAAGCTGGGCCCTATTTAGTCTGTTATTTACAGAAGTTAGAACATGTCCTGGTTTCAGCTGAGTTAGAGTTACTTTTCTTCCTAGTAGCTAGCATAGTGCTGTGTTTTGGATTTAGCATGAGAAGAATGCTGATAACACACTGATGTTTTAGTTGTTGCTAAGTAATGCTTAGACTAGTCAAGGACTTTCTTTTTCAGCTTCCCATGCTCTGCCAGGTGCACAAGAAGTTGGGAGGGGGCACAGCCCAAGATAGTTGATCCAAATCGACCAAAGGGCTATTCCATACCATATGACGTCATGCTCAGTATATAAACCGAGGGGAGTTAGCCGGGGGGCAGCGATCGCTGCTCGGGGACTGGCTGGGTGTCGGTCGGCGGGTGGTGAGCGGTTGCATCACTTGTTTTCTTTTCCCTGGGTTTTGTTTGTCTCTCTCGTTCTCCTTTTCATTACAATTATTATTATTATTATTATTATTTTATTTCAATTATTAAACTGTTCTTATCTCAACCCGTGGGTTTTCTTACTCTTGCCCTTCCGATTCTCTCCCCCATCCCACCGGGGAGGGGGAGGGTGAGCGAGCGGCTGCGTGGTGCTTAGTTGCCGAGTGGGGCTAAACCACGACATAACATTATGATTTTATTATAAAATTAGACACATAATCAGAGTACAACTTCTCAGCAACATATTACTATGCATTCTCTGTATTTACATCAAATCTATGTTAGATTTGCTATTAAAATGTAAGGCCAACATCCTGAGAGACAAGAGGCACTCCTAATGGCATGAAATGGTGTTGTGTCTTCAGTATTTACTTCTATAGACAAAAGTGAACTATTCAAGAACAGCAAGTCACCAGAACCACAGCTTTAATTATATTTGTTTAATTCTGCGAAGCAGCGCTAGTGAGTAGCATGTTCTCTTGCCTGTAAACAGACAATTCTGTAATGGAAAAAATCCAAATATCTCTTAGTGGGACAGACCATCATTCAATAATGATGACGGAGACGACTTACATAAAATTTAGAACTATCAAACTCATTGAAACAAAACTCATGGCTTCTTATGACAGCTGTGATGAGAAAGACTATGTACTGGAGGAAATTAATACACTAACTACACTATAGACTCTTCAGTAAGTCAAAGCTCAAGAAAACTCATATAGCAAAATATTTTACCTCTATCTTTCTTAAAACTAATCTGCAATGACCTCCTGAAACTGCTTAATGAGAAATCTTCCTCTAGGCTAAGCAAAACTTCCTCTGCAGTTTCTTCTTCCAGTTATTTGAGCTCACTATGGAATTTTGCTACGAAATGAGGCCGGACAGCTTTTCACTGGGCTTTCTAAATTCAATTGGCTTTTGCTCAGGCAATGAGTAGAAAGAAAAGTTATCTATACTAAAGAGAAGTGAGAAGATTGCTTTAGAAGAGGTAAGAGATATGAAGACAGGGGAACAACATGCAAAACAGAAACCAAGAAATAGGATGAGAGAAGCAAACAAAAGGAAGGGACTGAGAAAGGGTGGAGAAGATGGAAACAATCTGCAGTGGTAAAGCACACTGGTGAGGAACAATTGCAGATAATGAAATAGGACAATATATGGAGAAATTGGCAGAAATATTAGAAAAGGAAGATGAAACAGCTAGGTAGAAAGGCACATTCCCACACACAACCTGAAATTCAACTCAAAATTCTCAAATCTTTAAGTGTTTTGTAGAATAGTTGACTGCCAGTAAATCCATTGAAAATTATGTTTCAATGGCCTAGTGATAACATACATAGCGGAGAGGACAACCTGCTAATGCCATCAGCACCTACATTTACTCAAGTAATATAGGGCTGTGTTGCATAGGTATGGATGATGACTGGTGATAACTCACATGACGAGACAATATAACAACATATACAATTTTTATTTAATCAAGTTTTAAAATTACCAAGAAGACATAAAAATAACAGAAGTCATAAAGGCAATGACAGTCATTTTAGCATTACATAAGCAGAAGCTATTAAAATTCTTTATCCGTGAACAGAGTGACGGTAGTATCCCATCAGAAAGGAGTCAGATGTCCAGTATTTCATATAAGTAGATGGAAAGTACTTGCTACTACCAATTATTGGAAGCTTAGAGACGTTTCCGCTTTCCTTAAGAACTGAAGGGGTTTGGAACAGAAGCTTGTTCATTTACATGATTTTATAACGAGTAGAGACAATTACTGAAATTTCAACACTACTTAGCAAAATTTAATAGTACTACCTAAAAATTGGAAAGCTATAAAAATTGTCTTGCTTAGATAACAAGTTAAAACAGACCACCAGAACTACCACCTCAGTGTTAACCTGCAGTATCACCAAAATCACTTCATTTCAGTTCTTGACTGAATAGTGAATATTGTAAGACTCAATTACTGTGAAACAGAAGTTATTCTTTTGCTCAGTTGGTAGATGTGAGCTCACCTGTGTCTACCTACAGGAAATGAAACTGCTTTTCCCTGGACACAAAAACATTTCAACTACTTCCACTTTAATGTTTTCTGTTGGATCAGCATCTGAGCACTTTGTAACATTTACAAGTGTCATAAATGTCATTTTCATAGGGAGTCATCATCATTCAACTAAACATTTGCTCCTCACAGATTTTTTGAAACATTACTTATAATGAAAACCTAAGCATAATGCAGGAAAAAGAAATTTAAAACTTTTCCATTTTCAGCTGCTCTACCACCAACTCAAACTCTAGTTTTACAATCTCTTACTAAATTTTTCATAATAACCCAAGCATTTCTCAGTACAAGGCAGTTCTTGAATTTCAAGTAGCTATCAGCACAGACAGAGAATATGTAACATGAAAGTTTGAAGTATCTTGGCAAACACATATGTTCAAAATACAGAATTTTATTGCAGTTATTTAATTAGTTTTGTGATTTTATAAACTGTTTCAAGAGTCCTCTTCAAATAATGTCATGTTTAATAGTGTCCTGGTGTAGCATGTTAAAACTATGCCAGTAACAGTAAGTAAAGATAGTGCACGCATCTTCCCATGGCATTGTGCTTGCTGCATCTAACAGACTTATATTGGCAGCACAGTCACAGCAATTTCCACGATAGTTGCTGAAACTCAAACACCTACATATATCTGCACATACCTCTATGCAGATAGCTAGCCCCAACTCCTAATATGGTTATCTCCAATGATATATAGGCTACTGTATGACCCCACACTCTTTTGGGACATACTGTCCACTTAGTAGAGATATAAAGACATCCCTTCCATGTTAAAGGAGACTTATTTCACCTACCGTAAGAGTATACTACTTCCCAGAACTGTTATCAGAAAATTATTATGATTTTAATACCCATTATGAGTAGATAAATGAAATTGCTTTGAGTATCTTTCAGACATTTTTACATACCAGTGTTGTGTTCCTCCTATTATCAACACAGTTTCAGCTTAAGATTCTTACTTGTTCCTGTCAACAGATTCCAGCAAATAATGATATAGTGCAAGACTGTTTTACAAGAAAAAGAGATAATTTTTTCTTTCCATTAGAATCACTCTGTTTCCTTAATCTTCTGTGACTATTGAAGACATCACCAGTTGTCCCTATTTTTCATGCAGTACCAGCTGCTTTCTTGTGACAAAAGCCTGGAGCATCTCAATTTTATTTCATCATTTTTTCTTCTCATTAAAGACCTAGATTGTGAAAAAGCATAATTCATGTGCTTAATGCTAGATGAGTTTACATCTAAAACTAACAGGAGGAAAAGACATGCCAGCATCTCCTTTAGAATAATGTCTGCATTGATAAGCTATTCAAAAGAATGAATTCATTTTCCAAAGTTACTCAGAGAAAGTCATGGCATTCTCTCCAAACGTTATCAAGATCAGGCAACTTCTACATGATGTCTGTTGCA
This sequence comes from Balaeniceps rex, assembly GCA_013401315.1. Classification (NCBI taxonomy): domain Eukaryota; kingdom Metazoa; phylum Chordata; class Aves; order Pelecaniformes; family Balaenicipitidae; genus Balaeniceps; species Balaeniceps rex. The sequence continues at coordinate 48,238 of VYZW01042808.1, read as the reverse complement.
GCTGACTGCAGAGACAGCTTGTTACTGCAACCAACTTCAGTCAATCCACTTATTGTCAGGTATGCATTTTCTTCTTTTTTCACATGACTGCAGATAAAATAATAAAAATATTCTGATAGTTTTAGTTAACTTATTGCTTTCATATAGTCATTGTCTTTGGATAATACTGTAGAATGGAACAGAATTAAGTGGTTACTTATTGCTTATGTACATTTTTTTTTTATTACCGTACATACATATTTTCCATTTTTAGTACTCACATTTTTATGCACCACAAAAAGACAACCTGGTAATTTTGAATCAATGGGGTCAACTGGGGCAGCACAGGTACTTCATGCATTTCCAGAACCTGGGGACTTCACAGAGTAAAAACACTTTGAACATTTCCTTTATCAATAAATGCCTGATGAACTCAGATTCCAAATTTACAAGATTACAGGTAGAAAAAAGGGGAAGAGAGGCCAAGATATGGAATATATTTGTGTTTATACACATAAATACCTTTTTACAATGCAGTCCCCAAAATCATGGCTCTTATTTATAGTAACAACAATTTCTTACTCATCAAATTAATGTACACATACATATTTTGCTGTTGAAATTTTTCAAGAAGTATCATTTTGGCTTTGGGAAATCAGAGTGCAATTCACATCAAGATTGGGGGGGGAATCTACATGGACATGTCTACCTCTCAGCAAAGTTGTACTCTGTCAATGGAGGACTTTTTCAATTGCCTAAAAAAAAGTATTTTAGGCGCCTTAGAGTATCTGAGACATCTACATGGAGCTACCAAATATGGCCGACTCCTGTCCTTCTACAGCAACAACTACTGGCCAGATAGGATACCATAGGGCCCAGATGTCCATCTTCAATCAACTGAATTGTGCCCTAATTGTCTACTTAATAGTCTCAGAACTCTTTTCCTAAAGTTTTTATCAGCTATAAACATTAGCACAGTATTTATCAAAGATGCATACTGACAATTATGCTGTTCCTCTGCTAAATAAGAAGAAAGCTGACAGAAAGATTATTTCTCAGAAAGAACACTACTGCAGATCAAGCCCAAAGACAGTGTGTGTGATAGTCTCTGAATCTTTCCAAAGTTTTAGCAGGTCTCAATAGGTTGAAATTGTATTCAAAATTCCTTCAGAGTAAGTTAACAATTCACAGGAAGGATCCTGTTCGTGCAGACAGTTATACTGGTTGAGAGGTACCTTGATATCTGAGGTGAAGTTTCAGTAGCATCTTTATCCCTATGAAAAATCTGCATATGGGAGACATGTCAAAAATATTTGTAGCTTCCTTAGCCCCTGTAAATAGTATTAGTTTGATTGTTGCTACGTGCAGAAAAAACACATAGTAGCTCAATCTGCCAAGACAAATTCAGTAGGAGTAGTCTTCTGCTAACTAATAAATCTGTATTATGTTAAAAAGATCATCTAAAAGAACTTTTTGCCACATGAATAAAAACATAATTGCCAGGAAAAATGAATGAACTGTAGACATAGCTGTGAGGTAAGCTTGTAGTGAACTCATCCAAAGCTGTATTCCTATAGCCCCACTAGGTATTCCAAAACCTCATGGAGCTGCAATTTAAATGAAAACAGGATTTTGTATGCCGCCATAAAAATTATTTTTGTTTAATCACTTCTGCTGTTAATTAGGATTTTCTGCACACTGTGCAAAAAGACTCTTTGAGTCCATGCTCATCATTTACACAGCGAGTTGGAAGCGGCAGTACTCACGGTAAAAAGACTGACCCTGAGTCAGAGAGTATACCTGAAAATGACAGTACAATCAATAAACCCTAATGATGGATAGATGAGAAGCAGATTTCACAGATGGCCTCAACTCTTGGGTATTTGCATAAGGAGCTGATTTCTGGACAGGCATGGACCTTGAAATAAGCCTGCCAGCCAAGAGTGGATGCAGCAAATGTCTGCTGAAAACATGAGCTGGAAAAAATGAGAAAAATTTTCTGCACTTGTTCACCAGCTTGATGATAGGACTAAAGAAAACACATGAATCAGCGTGCATGTCCAAAAATGATTATCTGGCAATATAAGGTCTTCAATCAGTTTTGCATTCACCACAGATAAAAGTCTGGCATGCTCAAAGACCTACGTCCAGGTGCCAAGTATATAAGCAACCTGAGACAAGAATTCACTGGCATGCTTAAGCACACTTGCATTTTTTGTTGGAATGGGGGACCAAATGGATTTGTTATTAGCATACTTTTGGACTCAGCTGAGCAAACAATAACAATAGGTGCTGGTTTTGGGTTACTGACTGAACTGGCTGCAACTTAACCTATCATTCAGACACCAAAAAAAAAAATCCTGAATACAGACAAAAATTGCCATAATTTACAAGTACTTTCAAAACATTCCAAAGAATTCAGTAAGTGTTGTGTAAGAGACATTTGTATAGTGACAGTAACAATTCCAAGAAAAAGTATTAGATACCCCCTGTGTCTTAGATTAACACAACAAAAGATAATCCCAAAACTGAGAACTGTTGAGCAATCATTAATTTAACCAGAAGATAATAGAGATACACAGCAACATACTTAAGGGGAGGGAGGGATGTTTTCTCTTAGTATAGATATTTCATTTGTCTCAGATTTAAGATCAACCTTCACTTATGGGAATAAGAAAGCAATGAGAGTGAAAATTCCCTTATCATCTATACATACTTCCTTTATTGCTCAAAGGCTAGTGTTTCAAAAAATACAATCTGTTCCTATTCTCATGAAGAGAGTCTCTAAGTAGGGATTAGAAAGGTAGGCGCAAGCTGGACAAAGAGCAGAATCATAATATATCATAATCATACAGTATTAAGAACCCAATAACCCACGTTGATGGGTTACCACAGACACTTCAGAGGAAGTACAATGACTTCCCCTAAAAAGGCAAGTCTGATGAGACTGCTATTTTGCTCTCAGCCATCAGTCAAATTTGCTGTTAAGAAGACAGCATACGCTAACAAAAGGGTATTACTAAAGAAGAGAAAAAAGACCTTTTCCCATAAATGTATAAGTTTTTCTTGAAGCCCTGTTATTTTAGTTGGGGGGCAGGGGAGCAGTTTCACTGCTCGTCTGGGTAAAGTTGACTTTGCCTTTCTTTTGAAAAGTTACAATTCAAGATTTCAGTAGCCTCAAGTTTGCTATAATCCTAAACATGCAACATTCAATATTAACATGAAACCTACTCCTTAAAATGTAGTATCTTTAATTGCATTTTCAATTTCTTAATGTATGCCCTTGCATTAGAATCAATAAAGACCTGTGCAATACTATAGTATTGTCATAGATTTCAGAGCAATGTTCAGTTGCATCAAGAACTGAATCACATCTACAATGCTTAACCTGAAAAAATCTTTTGGAACATCAAAAGTCCTTATTGATATTTTGGGTAAATTCTTTGCAGAACTTGACTGAAACGTCCTGGTAATTCCACCCTTGAAAAAGCAATGATGAGGGAGTCTACTTCCCCCAAACCACAGCATTTTTTGGCCTTTTTTACTGGTATTTTAACCAACCAGTACCACAACTTAATGTCATGACTATTAATGAAGTTTTAGTTCAAAGGAGTAATAAGTGATTCAGACCATCTAAGTTGTGTGCTGTAACTTTCTCTACACAGACTGAATAAGCATTGAATGTTCTTGAATTAAAACACTACATTTGACAAGATAATTTAATTAGACTCCAGTTGAAGGCTATCTGAAGACATTCCTTTGAGACAGATGTCCATTTGCAGCTGAACACAGCATCCATAGCATACAGATGAACATAACAGTGGCCAAATTTTGTGTATCAAGTTACTATCTTGCTTCTGATAAAAAGGATGCATATGAAAAAAAAAAAGTAAGAAACAGGTCAAGGACTGACAGTTCCATCATTGGCATGTTCTTCTACCTCTCTGCGCTTGAGACTGACTAAGAGAACTCCTAGCCCAGAAACTGCCTCTGGAGCATCTCCACCTGATGGCTACCAGCGAGTTCACAGTCCATTCATCTGAATACTCTGCTTTGAGGTCCTTCATATGTGTGCCCACTATAACATCCTGTGGCAATGAGTCTGACAGCTTAATTACTTAATAGTTTGTTTTATTTTATTGCTGACTGACAATTTCACTGAACGTTATCACACAATGAGAAATAGTGAATAATGAGCCCACCTTCACCTTTTTTCATGTCACTCAATGTCACTGACTTCTGTCACATTACCTTTTAGCACCTCTTTTACAAGCTCAAGAGCGGTATCTGCTTGATCATCTGTTGAAGAAGGTATAGCATCTCCTTGACATGTTTTCTGCCTTCCCCTGAATTGTTCATAAACTCGTATCTTTTTTTGAGACAGAGTAACTGTAACTGACTATGGTATTTAAAATTAACAGAAACATATCCATTTTTCCATTATATATATATATATTTTTTATTGCTCTTGGTTCCTATTCTACTAATTCACAATACTCCATTCACTTTTCTGGTCATCACTGAGCCATGAACTCACATTTTCAGAAAGTTATATTCAATAATTCCAGTACTCCTTTTTGAGGATCCAACAGTACTCAAAAACAGATGACTGAGGGCAAGGCCTAAAGCAAAGATCCTTTGAGAAGTTACTTAGCATCTACTGAGAATGAAAGTTACATGCCCAGGAAATAATGCTGCTGTTTTAGTAGCAACTACCTTGATTAATTCACTATTATTCAGCTAAATCTCTCACCTTCCTACTAGCTTTCTTCTTCAAATAATTTATGAGTTCATTGAACAGCATATGTACCAGTATCTCTTGTCCCAACACTTTACTGGTAACCTGTCTCATCTGGGGAAAAAAAAAAATATTCCTACTCTCTCTTCCCAGGTTTTTAAGTAACTATTTGCCTTTGAGAGAATCTTCCCTCCTATGACTCAGGCTCTTTGAGAGCTTTTAGTAATAAATATTTTAATAACTTTGAGGAAATTAGAATCATAGAATCGTTTGGTTGGAAAAGACCTTTAAGACCATCAAGTCCAACCATACCTGTCCACTACTAAACCATGTCCCTAACCATCTCGTCTACCCATCTTTTAAATACCTCCATGGATGGGGACTCCACCACTTCCCTGGGCAGCCTGTTCCAATACTTGACAACCCTTTCAGTGAAGAAGTTTTTCCTAATATCTAATCTAAACCTCCCCTGGCACAACTTGAGGACATTTCCTCTCGTTCTATCGCTTGTTACTTGGGAGAAGAGACTGACACCCACCTCACTACAACCTCCTTTCAGGTAGTTGTAGAGGGCGATAAGGTCTCCCCTCAGCCTCCTCTTCTCCAGGCTAAACAACCCCAGGTCCCTCAGCTGCTCCTCAGAAGACTTGTTCTCCAGACCCTTCACCAGCTTCGTTGCCCTTCTCTGGACACGCTCCAGCAACTCAATGTCCTTCTTGTACTGAGGGGCCCAAAACTGAACACAGTACTCAAGGTGCGGCCTCACCAGTGCCGAGTACAGGGGAAGGATGACTTCCCTGGTCCTGCTGGCCACACTATTTCTGATACAAGCCAGGATGCCGTTGGCCTTCCTGGCCGCGTGGGCACACTGCTGGCTCATATTCAGTCGGCTGTCGACCAACACCCCCAGATCCTTCTCTGCCAAGCAGCTTTCCAGCCACTCATCCCCAAGCCTGTAGCGTTGCATGGGGTTGTTGTGGCCCAAGTGCAGGACCCGGCACTTGGCCTTGTTGAACCTCATACAATTGGTCACAGCCCATTGGTCCAGCCTGTCCAGGTCCCTCTGTAGAGCCTTCCTACCCTCAAGCAGATCAACACTTCCACCCAGCTTAGTGTCATCTGCAAAGTTGCTAAGGGTACACTCGATCCCCTTGTCCAGGTCATTGATAAAGATGTTAAACAAAACCGGCCCCGACACTGAGCCCTGGGGAACACCACTCGTGACTGGCCTTCAACTGGATTTAACTCCATTCACCACCACCCTTTGGGCCTGGCCATCCAGCCAGTTTTTTACCCAGCAAAGAGTATGCCTGTCCAGGCCATGGGCAGCCAGTTTCTCCAGGAGAATGCTGTGGGAGACCGTGTCAAAGGCTTTACTAAAGTCCAGGTAGATAACATCCACAGCCTTTCCCTCATCCACTAAGAGGGTCACCTTGTCATAGAAGGAGATCAGGTTAGTCAAGCAGGATCTGCCCTTCATAAACCCATGTTGACTAGGCCTGATCTTCTGAATGTCCTGGACGTGCTGCGTGATGGCACTCAAGATGAACTGCTCCAAATTGACATTAACTGATAGTTCTCTTGTATGTGTTCTTTATTTATGTCAGGAGATAAAACCCAAACAATTATCTCCTACGACACTATTCCAGAACTGTTTATGTCATATCATACGTCAAGGAATAGGTGGGTATGCTGAAGCTTTTGACAAATAGATTAGGAATATACATAAGTACCCTCTAATTGCTAGCAAAGGAGACCTCAAACAGATTTGGTACAAACAACTTGGAAAGCCCGCTCCTTTAAATTTTAAAGCAGCTCTTTAAAAGCATACACTCATTGTTGATGTATGATGGAGGAGGAGGGAAACAGCAGCAAGAATCAAAAACACCCTTTGTAGAACAGAACTTTAAACAGAGAAAGTGGAAGCAACAGGCAACAACATGACAAAGAGCTTCTGTAGGGAATTTGAGTCTACAAACAGTGCCTTGTTAGAATGAACTGATCCTCCGAAGTGATCAAACCACAACACAGAAAAAAGCATGAAAAGTCCAGAACACCAAAAGATCTGAATTTTCACAATCAGTAGTGGATCGGGTAGGAGCTGCTAAGATTCATCTTTCACTGGGATTCAAGAGGTTTTCAGAGTGTCTCCTGCTTTTTTATTTTAAACATCCACTTTTCCGTCTATTATAGAATAACTGGAACAACGATGCTCACCAACCTTCCTGCTGATGCTGGTGACAATGTAAAGGAGAAAGTGAGCTTCATAAAACTAGCAAATGATTCATAAATACATATGAGGTAGTTCTGCTCTGTCAGTTAAAAGTGGAACCTCCCTTAGAGCATGTATTTTTCACATAAAAATATATAATTTATTAAAAACATTAAACAGTCTTGAAAGAAAAGAAAAGAATCCTCCCTCCCCTGCAGAATGTCAGAATTGTCCTTCGTAACTCTTCAACTGTTTAGGAAACTGGGTGCTGAAGCCAAAGCATCAAGTGCTGTGCTAAAACCAGACGTATATATTTTTATGATTGCAATGATAAAGTTAGTTGCTATACACATCATATGAAGTGATCCATATTGCTTGCACCATTCTTCCAGGTAAGAACAGAAATCATATTATTTCTCACCTTTCTTTCTCCAAACTAAGGCTTTACTGTAGACTATCCCTTCCCTAAAGCAAAACTGTGAAAACATGCAAAGTGAGTAAATAACTTGCCCAGTACAAACTGCTAAAGAAATTAACCTTTCTTTTCTTTTAGAAAAATCTTCAACTGTATTTTGAATATAGTAATACTTTTTTCAAAACAACAAATTCAAATTACCTTTGAATTACCATTCAAATTATGGTCTTTCTTCATAATACTTCTTGGGATGGAGGAAAAATTCCACAACTTCCATTAGCTCATTCCACTTGCAAACATACAAATATCTGCTCTTGTATGCTCAACAACAAAATTGGTTTCATGTTTTTCTAGCCTTTTCAATTAAAATTTTTCTTTAAAATTTTAGGATCTCCTTTTGAAAGAATTAGCCTGACTGCAGACATCTAGCTCTAAATATTTTCAGACTGCCTGATCTCCAGTTCCTTCTATGGATGGAATACCCAATATGTGTGACAAAAAATAATTTTTCCAGTTTGGCAAAAACAGTAGGAGGAAATAAAATCCTGCAAGGAAAAAAACCCTAACCAAAATAAGGTAGTTTCAGGAGAGACATGGTTATTAAAAAAGAAACAAAACAAAACCTACCCAAAAAACTCAAAATACCGTTGAATTCATCTGTAAGAGTTTCCGGAACCTAACCTATCAGTTAGGTAAGCTAACTGATAAAAAGTTAATTTCACTGGTGATATAACATATTCAAAACATCATGTTTTCTTGACAAAGGAGACCTGGTTCCCCTTGCTTTTTGGTTTACCTAGTACACAGTACTATCGAGAGCTGTCAGTTCTTATCAGCAATTCCTGAAGTTGATGTAAGAATAATTTGCAGGCGTTTTGGACTTCCTGAAACTCAAAATGCTGAAACGAAGCAACAGCTTTTCTGAACACCATTAATCTTGATTCAGACAAGTCCCAACCTATGCAGTAAGCATCCATATTTTCACTGACTGGGAAAAGTGAAGAAGCATAATGTCATGAGTTTGGTTAACACGCCAGAAAAGGGAAGCCCTGACTCAGTGCTCGAGCAGCTGCCATCTGAGTGAATTTACTATAAAATGTTACTTGGAGAATATGAAGCACCAGGAATATGTATGCTACCATACAGTGCACATACCAGACACTATCATATATACCATACATACATACAGAAGTAATTCCCCAACCATAATTTTTTTTCTCACCAATGCCCACTGGTTTCAGGCCACTACAATGAATCTGGTGGACTCACAATATGGGTGTCTATAATTGCCACAAAGAATTTTATAGACTGATAGGAACAGGAGAGCATTCTTCACACTGACAAAACGGTTAAGGTTGTTCAATTTGATTTCTCTTGCACTGACCAAAGCAATTAAAGAACTTCCTGGGGTGACCTTGCATTAGCCAGCCAGTGAACTAAGGGAAGAAGGAGATCCCACTGTCTACAAGCCTTAGTGAACTCATCACATGCCTGAAAAAATCCTGAGAAGACTTCTAATCATGTAGGTAACTGGGCTTGACTTCCTTCTAGGTCCATGAAGAACACAGGTCATCCAACAATGAATGTCCCAAGAGAAGTAATAACGTGACTTTGCACTTCAGACAAAAAAAACGGCTCTGGCCAGTGCCAAGACACAGTAAATGGTTTTCTAAAAACTGAACCTTCTTTCTAAAGAATAGAAGGCTTCAGAACACAGTGCCAGCTCAAATAACAAGGAGGAGGTGGCAGGCCGTCTCTGGACTTCCACAGTGGCTGCTGCCATACTCTTTCCAAGACTGGTTACAACCTTCTTTCTCAAATGATTTTGGGGAGTTTGTTTTTGAGAATGGAGTGTGAGATTCCAGAAAAAAATTATTTAATCAGCCAGAACTTTCCATTTCGATTCTCTTTTCTTGGTGTTTAATTGAAATACTTGCAGGTTTTGAAATCGGCACCAGGAAAAGACCGAGTACTTTTTATTTATGTGCATGTGCACCTCTGTGAAAAATATATATAAAAAACACAGGCGTCTTCAAATCTCCTAGCAAAAATCTTCATGCAAAACTTCATAGCCTGCAGAAGTGCTATGTCTAAAGAAATCAAGCCAGGGAAACAGTATTATGCTATGATTTTTCACATATTATATTTTTCACAAATAACATTGCAAATTAGTTTACAATTCCTCATTAAAAAAGAAACTTCATTTTGGAAATACTGCCAGATACTTATGTAAAGAATTTCCTTGTTTCCGAAATCAAATAAATTGCTGGGTTTAGCATCAACTTATATGTATATATGCGCTATTTTGTCATTTTTTCAATTAATGCATGTTTTTGTTTTGTACACGTTGTACAATTTCTTGAATCTTGACATTTTTTCCTCAAAACTATCCTGTTCTAAAAGCTATCGACTTTTCTACACACAAAGAAACATGTTTTTACCAGTAATTTTTTATGATAATAAAGAGTAATGGTGTTCAGTATACAAAATCCATAGATCAACTCTTAGAAAACAAACAGAAGCTGTCTCTCCAGGTTTATACAGATATGATATTATAAAGTTTTCAGAATTGTTTATAATAAATGTTCATCTTCAGAAGTAGTGAATGCTTAATGCACAACCACAAGTTAGTAATTTATTTGGGTATTTTTGTATGATTTACATATGTTGCAGCAATTCTTCAATTTCAGAGGCTGATACGTGTTATGTGACTTAAATCAACAGCGATATTGACAAATATATTAATTTGGAACATCATGGTGAGTCTCTCCGCTGAAGTGGAAAAAAAGATAATTAGATGTTCAGTATCACTCTGTTAAATCTAAACCTCCACTTATTAGCAGAAAGCAGGTAAATTTAACACCAAATTTAATATAATGACAATTTCTTAAGAGCCTTTAGATTGCTAAGATTTTCAGGGACATATACCCCTGACAGAGAATCAGTTTTTTTAATACTACATGTAGTTTTCCGCTGATGTTTTCATAAATGTGAACATTTATAAATGTTGACCTTGCATGACCTTTAGAAATTATCTAAAACATAGTAGTTAATCAAACAGCTCAGTAATTTGACATACTATTCCCCATTATTTGCTGACTAAAGTCACTTACTATGAATAATTGCCAGAAACTAAAACGTAAAACTAGCACTTATATTACCTTGGTAATTTTCATGAGGTTTGCAGACAGCATTTTAATTACAAACAGCGTACACGATATGATTGCAAGGTACATTGCCCAGGAGTATTTTGACCTGACATTCAGGAGAAGGCATTTGGTTGCTCAGTGAAAACCACTGTATTAAAAAGAATTTCTAAACTAGAAACCTCAAAAGCACTTTCCTTGAAAGCTGTGATACTTTGTAACAAAACCTTTATAACAGAAAGACATACTACTCCTGCTTTGGGCTTTATAATAGTTGATAACAGACAATAATACCCATATTTATGCACTCATACAGAACCTACAGACTGAAACCCATTGCATTGATTTTATTTTAAAAATAGGTTGAAATACGATATTCAGAGAATCGTTATTACCAATTTACTGACAAACTGGAAGACTTTCTTAAGAGGGGCTCCTCCAGTCTGTCCTAATAGATAATATTTATTGCTTTATTAATAATTTAAATGACAGAGTATATTTGTTAAATCTGAGCATGACGTTAGCCCAAGAGCTAGAAGTCCTAGTATACAGGACTAAAATTCAGAGTAACCATGCTAAACTGAAGACATGATCTGGGAAAAAATTAAGATGCAATTCAAGAAGGTAAATAGTTTAGCTAAGAATAATCAACTGAGAAAATCCAGGATGAGGACAAATAATATGCAGCTATTCTTCAAAATGGTGTTTTGGTGGTTACAGTTACCAAGAGCTAAAAGCGATCAGCAATAGAATATTCTTGCATAAAAGACAACACACTGCCTTGAAGTGTAAACTGATCTTTACAGTTTTCTTGTTGGTAAGACTACAGCTTTATATTTTTATAGAGGGTACTCTACCTAAGGAATACAGAAGAACTGAAAGGAATTCAGCAAAAATTATTAACTACTGGAGGTCTAGAAAAGGTGACATAAAAGGAAAAATTAAAGAATTAGGAATCTTTCAGCTGAGAGGAGACTGAGTGAAGATGTAACAGAAGACACGGAAAAACATCCAGAATGGGCATGCAAAGTCAAAGCTCATTCTGCACTCATTTGTGGCCACCAGAAGGAATTCTTTCCCAAAAGCTAGCCTTCACTTTCTACAGATTTATAGTATGGACTCCTCAGTGCCTGGATGTTGAACTTGTAACTAAGATGGTATTTTCTTTGGTCAGTATTCCATTTTGTATCAGTCTCTTGCTTCTACAGAAACACTACACTCAGTTAACTAGTTTCACCATGATTTTACCTAGTCCAACCACAGCAGACAAGTCTAACAATGTAGTAACACTTCCTATCATGGTTCAAGAGAAGCCTTCAAGAGAAGGCTTTAAAGTATAGCAGTACAAGGTTTGCAAATAGAACTACAAGAAAAATGCTGTATACGCAACCATAGTTTTCAGGTAAAAGCAAATATCTCAACTGTTTGTCCATGTATGCCTTTATCCCAAATCCTCAAGGTATGCATCATCTTCAAAAGCTGGTAACTTAGCTTTTACAGCAAAAGTTCATGTCCAAAAAACCCTCAATTCCTAGATTCCTTCTCTTTTTTTCCCTTTTTACCAAACTTCCCACAATTCCATACCTTAATGGCATTTTATATGCCTCCCTTGCTTCACCTGGCCATTTTCATTGCTTAAGATTTCACATGCTGTAAAAGAACATTTGCTCAACACACAGTTATATTTAAGCTCCTGACTTCTAACACAAACTCAGCTTTGATAGCAATAGCTACATACAATTTGGACATGTTATCAGAACAGAAAGCTTATTAGCAAGCAAAACATTTTGCTTCACTATGTTATAAAAAGGCAAAATTCTGCACTCCACCTCTGTGTAGCTTAAGCACTGCTACATCAACAGTACTTTTGTGAGTTTAACTGAGATGTCGATATGAAGAAAATTAATTCACATACCTGTTTACAGAACTAAGCACTATATCCATAGCCATCCAAATATTAAATCCATACTCAAAATCTTAAATTAGACCCTACATCACTACATTAATTCCTTCTTACCTCTTAGTTACATCCTAGCAGTCATCTTACAAGCAATATATTAACTTTCACAAAAACATGTTGAAAAGTTAGTTAATGACAGTTTAGAATGACACCTTCTTTTAATGCACTACACATGCTCGCTCCTATGCAAACCGAGTTTTAACTGTCATGCTGTCAAGAAAAATGATAATTCCCTAGTCATATCTATCTTTTTAAGTAAGAACTACAGAACATTTTACAACTGAAAATTTTTTCATATGTTTAATAAAACCTGCCACTTGCATGAAAGCCCAGAGAGATGTTGTATTTTAAGCTGACAATGAAAAAAACCCAAAGAAAGTGGGAAGCATTTCAAGTTTTATACATGCCTATACTTCTCTTTCCTCAGCCCTCTCTCAGCTTAATGCAATATAAAAGTCCATTAATAAAAAATAAAAAAATGAGCATTCATAAAGTAGTCTCCAAGCTGCACTGGATCATTACCTGTGATAAACCTTCCTAGGGAATATAACTCTCTGTTTATTAAGTAAAGTACCAATCTGAAAATGACCATAAGCATAGTGCCTTATCAATGTCCAACAAAGAATCATAGGCATTACCTGCAGAAACAGATGTATGTTGCTCAATCTAGTCTGCTTTTGAATGCTCCCCTAAATTTGGTTCCGAATTTGTTATATTAGTAAAAAAAAAAGCCAAAAAAGCTATATGGGCTTTTCTGATCTAATGAAATGAAGCTCATTACATTTAATTTTTTCCTTTGGCTTTTGCAACAAAAATTGTGGAATTACCTTGGTTCTTGAAAATTTGGAAGTAAAACAGAACTGCAGCTGAAAATTCTTAAGGTAGATTCTCTCTGATTTAACCAAGGGAGTTAGTGCAGAACATTCTCTATGAAAGGGACCTTGCCTTATTTGAAATTACTCAAATCTTTTCACTCTCAGGGCACTTTGCAATGTACAGTTCTTTGTCAGGGCTGGTAAGGAAGAGGGCTTTTGAGGAAATAGAATTTGTTTGGTTTTTTTTAAGGTGGTTCAATGTTGTTTTTTCACTTTGTAACAAAGGTACCTAGAACCTCCCGTGGGGCACTCTGTTCACTTTTTATTCCTTAAGTGATTTTAGAAGAACTAAAAAAAAAAACCCCAAATCTGAGTTATTGTCCTTTATATAAACCATCAACAAAGGGGAAAAAATAATTGTGAAACGTTTAAAGTGGGATTTAATCTCCAATAGTGTTAATGATAATCCACATATTTTATTAAAAGTTTATACTTAATCCACAAATGTTCAGTTAAAAAGCCCCAGCAAAGTGTGATTCAAAAAGAACAGCAGTGCATTTACAGTTATATCATACTACACATATACTGAAGTCTCAGGTGTACTGCTATGCATTTCTAGAAAGAAAATTTGCTTGTTTTCTTTTCCTAAGCATATATAAGTAGACACAAGGAGGTAAGCAAATTTCAAAGAAGGCTAAAATATGACTATGAAAGATGCCAACATTATACCTCTACAGATACTTAATCCTACCTCTCCGTAACAAATGGCAACTTAGGACGCAAGAGTGAAACGAGTTCAGTGAACTGCTGGCAGCACCACTCGGGCCACGCGAAGGGAAGCCGCAGCACCCACCGCCCACTGCGTGCCTCCCCAGGCTCGATCCGCTCCGGCTTCTCTCTGCCCCTCACACCCGCTGGAAACTTTCTGCCGGCCGCAGCACCGCCGCCGAACCGCAGGCGCGGAGGCAAGGGGATTCCAGCGGCACAAACGCTACGCTTCTCAGCCCGCCCCTGCCTCACCCCCAGCGGGAAAAGCACAGCCTCAGGGACCCGACTGAGTTTCCAGAGCACGAAGCGTGTCTCGCTGAGGTCTGTGAGAAGGCGATGTGCAACCCTACACCGAGGACTGCCTCCTCGCCTTCCTCCTCTGCCCTTTGCCCCTCGGCAAGCGGCGGGAGGGTAACTTTTCAGATGACACTTGCCCCCTCCCGGCACTTGAGGCGGGTCGGGACGGGGGCGAAGCGCGCACGGCTGAGGGGGAAGGCGCGCGGGGCTGTTACCTGATGTCCCCGCTCGGCTCCAGGGCAGGGCAAAGTCCCCGCGGTCCCCTTCATGCCCGAGGGGCTGGCCAACCCGCCCTGAGGCACAAGTCTTCATCCAGCTTCCTCCCCGCAGGCAGCGCCACCTTCCCTCGTCCGGGCGGGGCGGCAGCCCCAGGCGCTGGGCGGACGCCGCTCTGGCAGCCTTGCCGGTGCGGCGGGGAGGGAAGGAGGAACAGGGGGAGGGAGGAGAAGAGGCCGAGCAGGGGGCGGGAAACGAGCTGTGCCCTCCCTCCGTCTCTCTCTCCTCCCCACGCCGCCGCGCGGGCTCACAGCTGGCCGGGGAGAAGCCCCTCTGCCCGCCCCGCCGCCCCCTCCTCGCCCGGCCGCCGAGAGTGAGGCGGGACGCCCTGCCCCAGCGGCCACAGGGCGGCGGGTGAGGGGTCGCGGGCGTCTCGCCGCAGCTCCCGCCCTCTCCGTGGCAACAGGCGCCCGGCGCGGCCCCGCCACCCCACCGGCAGCAGCTCGCTGGCTCCGACAGGGCCCGGCCCCGGGAGGTACAGGGGCTGCCTCCGACCACCGCAGCACCGCCGCCCCCTTCGCCGAGTTGCGGCCCTGTCTCCCCGTCTTTTCACGGGCGGAGGATCCCTGGGGCCCGTGGCCGCCGGCAGGGAGGGCAGGGCAGGGCAGGGCAGGGCAGGGCGGGGCGGGGCGGGGAGCAGCCGGCGTCTCTGGAGGGCGCTGCCGACCCGCTTGGCGCTCCGCAGAGTGCGCCTGCGTGGGGGCCAAGGCCGGGCAGGCCTGGACCGCTGAGGCCTGACCAGGTGCCGGGGTGTGAGGTTGGGGTCGTGGCGGGGCAGGGTGTGTTCGGGGTTAGTCTGGGAGGTACAAGTTTGGGAATGCTTTTCCTGGAAGGCTCTGAAATGAGTGGTAGGAGCTGGGACAGGACAGAGGCTGTGGGGGGCATAAAAGGAGCAGGGGGTGGGTGCCCGAGGAGGTTGGGGGAATATGGGATTGGGAAGTTTGGGAGAAGAAAAAGGGATCTGGGAGGTAAAGAGGGAAGTTGCCTATGATGGAGAAGAAGAGTGATTTGCAGATTGGGAAGAGAAATGATAAATATATTTTTTCTGACAAATTTTACGCTAAGGGTGTTCAGAAGGGCAGAGAGGAGTGAATACCAAGGGCGTAACTGCAAAGGAGAAAGGAGTGGGAAAAGCTTGTCAGGCAACAAAGGAGAAAATGTATTATGTAAGTGGACAAAGGCAGGGGTTTAGAAGGTGAAGAGAATGATGAGATAAGGGGTTTGGGGAAGCCAAAACTTTTTGCAGCTTGGGAGGAAGTGCATGTGAAACTGAGATGATGGGTATGGAGGAGAAGTTCAGCTGCCTTGCTATGGAGGTTAGAAAATGAGCCATTGAGGAAGGGATATTAATTAGGGGGAATGTGCATGAGTGAGAGCATTGGAAAAGTAGGAAATAAGGGAAGCACTGCAGGAATTATTGGACAAGAAGACTTGGAGACTTGGAGATCAAAAGAATAAGTCACAGCTTGAAAGAGCTAGCAAATCTGAGAAAGACAGGGAAGTATTTGGCTGAAAGGAGTGGGAGTATTGGTTGTATATGGAGTAGAAATTACACTGTCCATAAACTTTTTCTGTAAGAATTGTCCAATGTATCTTGCCATTTTCTGGCAAATCATCCCATACTACATGGATAGCGGAGAGTTGGATTCCAGCTCTCCAAACTGAACTCACCTTTACAACCAGCGTAGCAAAGTGGATCCTAAACATCCAGGAGTAGCAGTAAAAGCAATATTGCCTACAAACTTGGTGTCATCCTAGCCCTTGGAGAACTGAATTGAGTTTTAACTTTTAGCCAACCCGATTTGAAGCACGTACGGACACGTAGATTCATTGCTTCTAATGTTTGCTGATGACAAGGGAAGGTTGTGCTGCTGGACTGAACTGCTGGTGACAGTTCATGAATGGCTACTGTCCCTCAAATGGAAAAAGACTGAGATATGAGATGGGATAAACTGTGATTAATGAAACTGGAGTAGGGATTACTGATTTTACACTGAAGTGTGTCATTGAAGTATTTACTGCAGAAATGAGAGGAGAAAATGCTGAATATCAAATTCATCACTTCATCCAGATTATCATTTATGTGTGGAATAACCTCTTCCTCCATTGACTACCTGCAACTTTTTTGGCATGACCTACAATGCTTTAAACTGTTTCTCTTTTTCAGTCAGAGTCTCATTCTGATCTCTTCCAACCCCTTGTATCTCAGCTATTCTGGGACAGCGGTAGTGAACTGTAGTGAACTTGTGTCTGGCACAAGACTTGTGTTGTATGAGTGATTTATAATACTCAAGGTATTGTAGGTACAGACTAGCCAGAGTAGAGATTGGATTAAAAAAAAAAAAAGCTACCCTGCTTTAGTGTAGGACTATGTAATCCATATCTTTCCCTTTGGTTTTCTCTCTTCATTATTCTTCCTGCCCTCTATTGTGCAGAATCTTCCTTCTTCTTGTGGTTCATCAATCCTATCGCTGTACGAATGTCTAAAAATAATTTTAAATATTTTGTATGTATAGATATTTTTACAAAAGTTGTTACCAGAGATCTAGAGGATGATACTTTAGTAGCCATCTCTTGCATAAAAATGGTGCGCCAGTCTGGATTTCCAGGTGCTGTTGTAGTATTGGTGAAAATAATAATGATTAATAATAAATATTTAGCTGGTTGTTCATAGGAACTAGAAGGTCCCTGGGAATTACCTGTGGAGCTGCTGCTCAGGACTGGTGAAAATTCTGTATATATGAAAGAAGGAGAGATCAGCATTTTCAAGTTATTTCTGACATTTGTTGTCCTTGTTTTTTTGGTGGTCGTTATGAAGCAACCAAGATCTGTAGCTAATTGTGAAATCTTTTGTGAAAGGCCTCACTCAGAGGTGCTGTTTGCTACCAGTTTGTATTATGTGTAACAAATCTTTTCTGCTCCCTTGAACTGCTGTGCGTGTGAATTTGAGATAATGTACTGCAAATTATTTTCCTGGATACAGTAGTGAGTTAAATCAAAATCAGTGGAAAATTCAGTCATTTTCTTAAAGAAAAAAAAATTGAGAAAATACCCACTTTATATCATAAAAAAGGTCACTAGTCGTCAAATTAAATCTTTCTTGCAGAAAAAATTATACAGAACATGAATGACATGCTGGTAAGTGAAACTAGTTTAAGAACATTCAACTCGGTTGAACATTGCAAGTTTTGTGTATATTTATTTACTGTATATTTTCAGGTAGATATACCTTCATAAACTGTAGTTTCTCATATACAAGCGTATTTTTCTATGAGAAGCAAGTAATACTTCATTTACTCTAGCTTGTTTCAAAAACTGTACCCGCTAACATACCATAATATACATGGATTTATACATCCAAAATATGATTTTAAAAATCATTGGTGCAAGTAGAATATTCGCAATATGTTTTAGTCACTGGGACAGCAGTAGAATTTGATGTGTGGATCACCTAGGCTTAAAAGTAGTAATAACTTGTGCATAAGAATCTGTTCCATTGAAAATAAAGTATCATGTTACTGATAGCAACTATAAAATCCCTGAAGAAAACTCATTTATTTTGAGTGACTGTGTATTCACTTGTTTTCGAAGACAGATTGCTTGTACAATGGAATAAGCAATGAGTGAGATATGAATGTAAAGACATTTGATTTTGTAATGAACGGGCTAACATGTTGATCAGTTAGTTTTTGTGGCATCTATACCATCATGTAAACAGTTGAGTTCACCTTCTCCTTCCTCACCTGTCCATATCCCTCATCCATTGGCCATGTTGCTTATGTCTTTTTTTTTTTTTTTGATTCTTACTCAGCTATAACCGAAGCTAAATGACTTTCCCAATAAGGAAACTCAAGGTCAGAGTTGGGAATAGCTCATACTGACAGCGTGGATCCACCTGTACTCAGCTGACTCATAGCGTCTTATTCATCGTTCTCCAAAGATACAGCCTTTGGCTTATTGCATGACTTTTCACTGTACCATCATGTGCCATGCTACCATTAGGCTGCCAACATAGCCCTTCCCTGAGTGCCCAGCTTCAAAAGTTTGTATACTGGACTGTGAAATAGCCATGTTGTTTCTGGGAAATCTCTGGCTCATGCTACATACCCAGTTTGAGCACTTAAAAAAAAAAAAACACCAAACAAACAATCAAAAAACCCCCCACAAGATTCTTAATGTTTTGAGGGATTATGCCTGAACGATCAGCTTCCCTCTGAGAAAAAATCTTCGGTAGTTTTATGAGGCTATCTCCCTGGACAACATCCAAACTGTGTAAATTCAAAAAATTCAAGGTGGTCTTCCTCAGGACTAGAGGATACAACAGCTGTTCTAAGGCTATGTATCATCACCTGCTTCTTCTGTGAGGACCTATGCAAAATATAAAGCAGGTGCCTTCTAGCAAGCCCTTGACAGCATATTATTCCCTCCAAGAAAGACAGAGCTATATCTGAGCTCCATGATTAGGTATCAGTAATAGCTCCCCTCTTGAAATTAGAGGATAGGATGACAAGGTGTTTCTTCACATTCAGACCCAGTATCCATGAAAAGGACCCAGCGTACGTATGAGCTCCAGAGGACTGAAGCCCTTGGAGGACCTTTAGAAGTACACTGACTTCTGTTATAACCCAGTAGCAATGAACATATTACTGTGGAGGCTACCTTTCTCCACTGGTACTAAGAAGGCACAAAGATGTGTAGGCTCTGGCATGGGAACTCTGTTGTAATTAGACACTAGTTGGTTTCTGGATCTGGCAGAGGATGTAGGAGCTGTGGTGA
This sequence comes from Balaeniceps rex, assembly GCA_013401315.1. Taxonomy (NCBI): domain Eukaryota; kingdom Metazoa; phylum Chordata; class Aves; order Pelecaniformes; family Balaenicipitidae; genus Balaeniceps; species Balaeniceps rex. The sequence continues at coordinate 28,856 of VYZW01042808.1, read as the reverse complement.
AATGTTTCTCAACAGTTTGGTTGGTTAATTGAACGTTTTTAATTAATCACCATTCGGACACTTGGAGTCCACACAATTGTACTTGTGTTCCCATATTTATCTGTAGGGTCTTTAGTTTCTGTCCCTCGCTTCTGCTGTTGTACTTGGATTATAAATTCTTAAGGACAAAGACTACCCTTTTTCTCTTTGTACAACATCTAGCACAAAGCGGTTCTGGTTTCTGTCTAGGACTCATAGTAACTATGGTAATAAAATTATAATACTGATATTACCAACAATGATAGTATTTATACTACTAGAAAATTATATGGAAAGCTAGACAATACACAACTTGTATCGTTCACAGTTCTGTGACAAAAAAATGATAGTTTTTGCTCATACTAGCAACTTGTTGTGCACACATTTGTATATTGTGATCTATGCTAATAATTGAAAGGATGAGCATCTGAATTTATAATGAAAACTTCCCTTCTTTTCCAAGCATCAGTTTGGTTTTGCAGCTCAGTAGTTATTGACAAAAACAAAGAAACAACAGACAGTTGAAAAAATCTAACTTGAAATGTCTTTAAGATTTCATTCTTTATTGTACTTGATGTCACAAATATACAATTTATCATGGAGTCTTTCACATAAGATTTTAAGCTGTAACATTAAAACACTAGATCCGTCCGTCTTGAACACACTTTTTGTCTAAAGAAATCAGTTTTTCATCTTAGAAAAGCAGAAGGGAACAAAATTTTCTTATTTGTTCCATGGTTTACATTCAAACTGTAACCACATAAGCGACAAAAAAACCTGGTATCGCCTCTGAAGAAGTCTCATCATTCTAAATCTCAGTGGACACAGATGCCTAAGGCTCAGCCCTGAAGCAGGCACCTGAGCTCCTGAGGCATGTAGAAATTCAGACATACTGCTCTTCAGTTTTTCTGTTGCCCATTGTATTCCTCATGCAGCATCTGGAATCCGTGATTGTCTCTCAAAGTTGTTTAAGCTCTTTATATAGCCTACAAAAAGCTAAGTGTATCACTTGAGCATTCTGGAGAATATTTTTGGAGATTCCTGTCTACACCTGTTGAATCTACAGGAGCTGATGCAATAATTTGAGGATTAATTTGTAAGTAACTGAGGTTTGCAGCTTTTTCTGGCACCTTCTCCATTTAAGGGCCCCAATGTGTGGGTACCGGGTCAGTCCTAGACTCCGTTCAGTGCAAACCTGCTAGGTCCAACCAAGAGGAAACCCAGACAGGATAGTTTCCTTGGTGTTCATTCCTGGCAGGCAGTATGGATGAGGACCATTCCAAATTGCATTCCCTCTGTCTAGGACAGTTCTTCCAGATTATCCCTTCAGACTTTTCATGCCTTCCTTGCTCCCTTTTTTCCTTCATTTCTCTTGCTTTTTTTCCCTCTTGTTTTTGAACATACACTTTCAAAGATTCCCTGTTTCAATGGAATTTTACTATAATTAATTCAGACCACACATTTTGCTTGTCTTTTTACACCTTTTAGATCTGACCACTATGAATGCACTTTTAGCGGAGCGTACACAGTTCTCATTTCTGCCAGTTCTGTACCAGTTTATATTGTATTATTTTCTTCTCAG
>VYZW01042808.1:7521-21614 GCA_013401315.1 Balaeniceps rex | reverse complement strand
ATTCAGTCTGAGATTAAGAAACCTTCGTGCAAGTGCCCATACATAGGTAACTGTGAACTAAAGGTTTAATCTTCTGTTATCATGAGTGGGGGTCTGGGGCTTGATTAATTTGCTTACACAACTAAGTGAGCATGGTCTGGTCTAGCAAATCCAAGACAGCCATGGGATCTAACAGATGTGAGATAGGATTTGTGGGAGACCACTGTCCTTTTGGGGTGGCAGCTGGAGGCCAGTTAAAACACCCTACAGGATCCCAAATTGCAGTAACCGTTTCCTGGCTAGCTGAAAACTTGTTACCTGCTTATTTCTTTCTTCACTTCAGGATATATCATGGAAACTTTTTTCCCATTTCTGCTGCTTCTACTTCACTGTGCAGTAGTATGTCACCCTGCTGTCACCATTCAATTATCACTTAAGTGAAAATTGGCTTGATTATGAATTACATGCTTTATTAAAATAAATTTAAACATAAATTGCTGTTCAGTAACATACTTTGATGTCGTTCAATCTTATTAGCAAAGATGCTATGCTTTTTCCATACTTCACTGATGCTTATTTCAAACCAATGAATAAATATTTCATTAAATATTTTATAAAAATGTACTGAAAATTACAACTCCTTTCTTACATCCAGTTTTTGTAGTACATGAAATGTGCTTTGCAGACTTTTTCTCCAGTTTTGTTAGGTGCAGTTGCTTCTTGTTTTCCTATCTTCCTTTTAGTCATCTTACCTTGAAGTTGCAAATACATACGTATAATGCATCTACATATATATAGCCATACATTTCTGTTTTACAGTGTATACAACAATAAATCATCTCATTAAGTAATTTGAGGGGTACATAATGAGCATCTTTGGGATATAAACTTTATTGTATATATGAGCTGAAGTCTTCATAACTATCCTTGAAAGTCTTTTTTGACTAGTGGGATTAATTATGTATCTCACAGATGCCTGTCATGCACTCTGTTTACACTATAGGGAAATGAAATAAGATAGTTAATTTTCTTTTATTCTGTTAAAATGCCACGGTTTCATTAAACTGCTTCAGCTTAAGTATTGCACAGCTACTTTCAGCTGTCATGAAGCATACTGGAAATTGATTTGCCATTGCCTACATGCCCAAGAAAGCATTCAGCAGGCATTGTAATTTCACTCAAAATTGTTTTTATTAATCATAGCTGCTTTCCAATTTCTAAAATCTGTATGAGAAACAGAGTGTATTAAAACAAGTTTCATTTGTAGGTTCAGGGAGTAAAAACAATGCAGGTGCCAAATACCTGAAATTTACATTCAGTTTTGAATTAACAGCTGGGTTTTGCTTTTATATAAGATTTTTATAATATTGACATTTCATGCGTTTTTGAAGATTTTACATAATTATTTCAGTTATACAATAACAATTAGGCACTGTCATGAATTAGCAAGACAATTACAAAGCATTAAAGCCATCATTTTACAATTATGAGAAAAAAAAACATCGCAACAGACAATGAAAACTTAACCGCCTGCTTGAAGCAATACATATTTATATGTATTGTATAATAGCCATGATATAGAGGATTTTCAAAAATGTTGGCAAAAGTGACATTAAGGTTGCTCACTTTAAGCATTCCACACTCAACCTTTGGTGATCTGAGAAAAGCAACCATTCTGAACAAGAGAATGCAGCAACCACTGAATCTGCATTTCCATTAAAAAAAACACAAACCCGAAAGCTAGATATGTAAGGAGACCCTTAGTGCTCTCGTCAAACACTCAGGCAGAACTGGTGTTAACAAGATCCTTTTTCCTCTACCACCTATATCATGTAGCTGAGTTTCTAGTGAAAGCTCTAGCTGAAGTCTGTACACAGCCTGCTTTCAGCATGCACAGGACTGCCTAGGGTTTGGCAGTACTGAGTTAAGTATCAGCTTCTGCGCTAATGAAAATGTAACGATTTCACATGAAATATAATAATTTGCATAGGAATAATGGCATAATAGGAATAAAATAATAACTAGTACTGTCTGCATGAGACTTACTCCCTAGGTTGGGATCCTGTATTAGGCCCGTTATTGGGATTTCATTTTTGATCCAACCTTCCTGTTCTCCATTCCCCAAGGGTAGCTAAAATTTTTAGTTTCTGTGGCTGTGATTAACATGGGGTCATTTGGAAATTTCTGTATCTCAGATGCCAGGAAAGCATAAAAATTCTGAAATTTTCAGTCAAGGTACTGATGGCTCTTGATACTAACCTGTGATAAAGTGTTTTCCTGAGTGGGAGAGTGAGGTTCAAATACCTGATTCAAATCAGATGGAAGCTGATCTGAAGCTGTTTCGCAGCCAGTTCCCTTCAGCCCAGTTAGGGACATCTAATTCTTTTTGAAAGGCTGGGCTTGGATTCGCTTCCCTACTTGTAGTTTGCTCTGCCTGACTGACTTTGTCTCTTGCTTGTTGTGCAGACCTTTCTTCTTGACTACCCATTTCTTCCCCAAGTATTAAGCAACTAATCTGAGGGCATGGCTTACAACTAGCAACAACTTATTAATTGGGCATTGAGTTTTTATGGACCTTTTATGAGGGTATGCACGTGAGGTGAGAGTGCATACCTCTGAGAGTGATACAAACAACTGCAAATATAATAAATTACATTGTGACAATCTTATCAAAACATGGCAACAGAACAAATTAATTTTAGCAAACTGAATGTAGGGTTCTAGAATATAGTTAATGATATTAACTATTAAAGGAAAGAAAACTGAATCTTTAGGGACTACAGTAATAGACAATTTTATAGTATTTTAATAAGGTAAAGGGAAGTAATCAAATATATTCCATGTGTGGCCTCCACCAATTTTTTTTATATAGCCATTGAGTTATTAAAACAATCACAATTGCATAGCATAGAAATTGTTGTATAATACTTCTGTTTGGAGAACCAAGTGGAATAAGTGGTTCTAAATACCCAATATCATTTTGTGAGGAGGAGTGGGAGGTAGATCATCATGTTGTGTAAACTGGCATGGATCCTTTCCTTTTATTGGATGTGGTGCTGATGAGGATCTGGGCTATAGACTTTAGACATAGTTAAATCAGAAAGAAAAACTTCCTTTTCATGCACACCCATCAAGCACTTTAGTGATATTTCATTTAAAATAAAAATCTTCAGCTGAAATAACACACCTTAAGATCTCCAAGTTAAATTCTTATCATAGTTGTGTGGTTTCTGGAACAGTAGAGATTCTTGCATTTTAATTTGCCAAGGTTTGTCTACCACACTTGGTTTATTTTAAACACACAGACTGTGAAGCTGAAAATACTTTTCTGGGAGATTACCTTCACTTTTTCCCCTTGCTTCAACTGTCTGCCTCAGATACAGTAAGTGACATTATTTCATACTCGTTCGTGCAGGGATGCACTTAATAGGCTCACAGGAAAACTGATCATTAGTTGATTGACTGTAGATTGATTGTCTGTGGATAACTCTCATGGGTGTGTGGAAGATAACTTCCTGGCACAGCTGGTGAGTGAGCCAACTAGGGCAGGCGCCCCGCCGGACCTGTTGTTTACAAACAGAGAAGGACTTGTGGGTGATGTGAGGGTTGGAGGCCATCTTGGGCATAGCGACCACAAAATGATAAGAGCTTTCGATTCTTGGAGAAGTAAGGAGGGGGGTCAGCAGAACTGCCATCTTGGACTTCCAGAGGGCAGACTTTGGCCTGTTTAGGAGCCTGCTTGACAGAGTCCCTTTGGGAGGCAGTCCTGAAGGGCAAAGGAGTCCAGGAAGGCTGGACATGCGTCAAGAAGGAAATCTTAAAGGCGCAGGAGCAGGCCGTCCCCATGTGCTGAAAGACAAACCATCGGGGAAGAAGGCCAGCTTGGCTGAACAGAGAGCTTTGGCTGGAACTCAGGAGTAAAAGGAGAGTTTATGACCTTTGGAAGAAGAGGCGGGCAACTCAGGAGGACTACAAGGATGTTGTGAGGTTATGCAGGGAGAAAACTAGAAGGGCCAAAGCCCAAGTAGAACTTAATCTGGCTACTGCTGTAAAAGACAATAAAAAATATTTCTATAAATACACTAGCAACAAAAGGAGGGCTAAGGAGAATCTCCATCCTTTACTGGATGTGGGAGTAAACATAGTGACAAAGGATGAGGATAAGGCTGAGGTACTTAATGCCTTCTTTGCCTCAGTCTTTAGTAGTCAGACCAGTTGTTCTCCGGGTACCCAGCCCCCTGAGCTGGAAGACTGGGACAGGGAGCAGAATGAAGCCCCCATAATCCAAGGGGAAATGGTTAGCAATCTGCTACACCAGTTAGACACACACAAGTCTATGGGGCCACATGGGATCCACCTGAGAGTACTGAGGGAGCTGGCAGAAATGCTCACCAAGCCTCTCTCCATCATTTATCAGCAGTCCTGGCTAACCAGGGAGGTCCCAGTTGACTGGAGGTTAGCAAATGTGACGCCCATCTACAGGAAGGGCCGGAAGGAGGATCCAGGGAACTACAGGTCTGTCAGTCTGACCTGAGTGCTGGGAAGGTTGTGGAGCAGATCATCTTGAGTGTCATCATGCAGCATATAGAGGACAATCAGGCAGTCAGGCCCAGTCAGCATGGGTTTATGAAAGGCAAGTCCTGCTTGACTAACCTGATCTCCTTCTATGACGAGGTGACCTGCCTAGTGGATGAGGGAAAGGCTGNGTTAGCAATCTGCTACACCAGTTAGACACACACAAGTCTATGGGGCCACATGGGATCCACCTGAGAGTACTGAGGGAGCTGGCAGAAATGCTCACCAAGCCTCTCTCCATCATTTATCAGCAGTCCTGGCTAACCAGGGAGGTCCCAGTTGACTGGAGGTTAGCAAATGTGACGCCCATCTACAGGAAGGGCCGGAAGGAGGATCCAGGGAACTACAGGTCTGTCAGTCTGACCTGAGTGCTGGGAAGGTTGTGGAGCAGATCATCTTGAGTGTCATCATGCAGCATATAGAGGACAATCAGGCAGTCAGGCCCAGTCAGCATGGGTTTATGAAAGGCAAGTCCTGCTTGACTAACCTGATCTCCTTCTATGACGAGGTGACCTGCCTAGTGGATGAGGGAAAGGCTGTAGATGTTGTCTACCTAGACTTTAGTAAAGCCTTTGACACCATTTCCCACAGCATTCTGCTGGAGAAACTGGCTGCTCATGGCTCAGATGAGTGTACTCTTCACTGGGTAAAAAACTGGCTGGATGGCCAGGCCCAAGGAGTTGTGGTGAATGGAGTTAAATCCAGTTGGTGGCCAGTCAAATGTGGTGTTCTCCAGGGCTTGGTATTGTTCTGTCTAATATCTTTATCAATGATCTGGATGAGGGGATCAAGTGCATCCTCAGTAAGTTTGCCGATGACACTAAGCTGGGTGGAAGTTTTGATCTGCTCGAGGGTAGGAAGGCTCTACAGAGGGATCTGGATAGGCTTGATCAATGGGCTGAAGCCAATTGTATGAGGTTCAACAAGGCTGAGTGCCGGGTCCTGCAGTTGGGCCACAACAACCCCATGCAACACTACAGGCTTGGGGCTGGAAAGCTGCCAGATGGAAAAGGACCTGGGGGTGCTGGTTGGCAGCCAGCTGAACATGAGCCAGCAGTGTGCCCAGGTGGCCAAGAAGGCCAATAGCATCCCTGCTTGTATCAGGAATAGTGTGGCCAGCAGGACTAGGGAAGTGATTCTGCCCCTGTACTTGGCACTGGTGAGGCTGCACGTCGAACACTGTGTTCAGTTTTGAGCCCCGCACTACAAGAAAGAGATTGAGCGTGTCCAGAGAAGGGCAATGAAGCTGGTGAAGGGTCTGGAGCACAAGTCTTATGAGGAACAGCTGAGGGACCTGGGGTTGTTTAGCCTGGAGAAGCTGAGGCTGAGGGGAGACCTTATCACTCTCTACAACTACCTGAAAGGAGGTTGTAGTGAGGTGGGTGTCAGTCTCTTCTCCCAAGCAACAAGCAATACCAGAAGAGGAAATGGCTCAAGTTGCATCAGGGGAGGTTTAGGTTGGGTATTAGGAAAAATTTCCTTACTGAAATGTTTGTCAAGCATAGGAACAGGCTGCCCAGGGAAGTGGTTGAGTCCTCATCCCTGTAGGTATTTAAAAGGTGTGTAGATGTGGTGCTTAGGGACATGATTTAGTGGTGGACTTGGCAGTGTTAGGTTAATGGTTGAACTTGATGATCTTAAGGGTGTTTTCCAACCTAAACGATTATATGATTCTATGGTGCATTTGAGCAAGGAATGGAAGCTGCCACACCTCAGTCTGCAGATTTATGAATACAACTTCTATTGGCATGGGGAAACACCTATGCGATAATAAAATGGCTAGTGCAAAATGTTCAGCTGATGATATCTTCAATAACAGACGGGTATGCATAGATCAACCTGTACGTAAAGTAAATAGAGAACAGAGCACAGGAGAAGAAAGCATTGGACAGAGTCAGTTAGTAGTCAACTGAGGCAATAAAGCTAGAGGTAGGTCCAAAGCTGTAAGCAAGTAGTGTTTGATATTTCTTAAGGAGCTAGATGTCATTGAAGAGAAAAAAAGTCTTTTAATTGGGGTATGGATAAGGAGGAGGGGAAAGATGATAGTGATGGCAGAAAAAAGAGTGCAAGTGCACTGAGGTATATAAATAGAAATTACTCATCCAATTACAAGGTTTTTTTTTTTGTAGAGAAGTAAAAAAATTTCAAAAAACTTCAGAATGAAAATATCACTCACTAATAAAATGTGAGTGATTTAATTAGTATTTACTTATTTACTTTCTGTATTTTAATAAGTAATTCTTAATTAGTATTCGCTTTCTGTATTTTAATAAGTAATTCTTAAAATAATATGATAAAATAGTCGATGGATTATATCTACATTGTTTTAACCATTGGAAACATTAGTAATGTTTTGTTTATATGGCTGGGGTTTTTTTATAAATTGAAGGAATTGCACAAAAGTACTTGGTTTATCTATTGTTGCTTTTTATTATGTGCACAAATCCTTCTGACATTAAAAAAATTAACATTTTCCTATAATTAAGGTAGGAAAGTTTCCTGAAGTTTCCTAATAATAGTCTGTAAGATCTGTATTGTCAGTTTCATTCCCATACCAAATGTCTCAGGAATGTGTGTAGTTTTGGGCGACTGTCCTAGATGTTCTAGAATAGTGAAAAAGGTCCTCTTATTTTGCTTTATGATCAATATTTTAGGAGCATAATCAAATAGGACATGTAAACTTTCTTGTAAGAAGGGTCTGTGCAGGGTGCCTGGTTTGTTGAAGTAAAACACACAAGTGGTAACTTAAGGTACTCACAAGATAAAAACATCTATAGAATATGAAAAATAAAACAGCTAGATCTAGCAACAATTTTAGGGAGACTTTTTTGACGATATATTAGACAACTTGTTAGCAGGATTCAGTATTTTTTTTAGAACTTTGTTTTCAAAATTCCTCAGGAAATTTCCAATCTTTGGGAGAGGAAGAAAGGCCTCAGAAATGCTTCTTTTCAATAAACGTTTAGCAAAAACTTCTTAAAGCCTTTAACTAAGTATAAATGATTCTAGAACGAGTGGGTAGAGGGACACTGTTTGTTCTTAGTGTTGTGATGAGCAAAGATGCCTTGCTTTCTCCGTCTCCTTTCAGTGGTAGCAGGCCTCTGTCACACGCACAGCTCTTCTTAATCAGTCTGTCTGCCTGTCAGCGCACCTACGTATTCATGGTGCTTCTCTGCCTTAACAGGATTTGTGAGTGTATTAGTAAAGAAGAGCAAATAGATTTAGTCTCATATAATAGATGTTAGGAGCTATGTATTCCCCTGTCACTCTTTTATGAATCAGTCCTGAAAGTTTCCTTGTGCATATTTCAGTTTATCTTTAAATTTCAGTATACATTTATTATTTCTTACTGCTTTGCATAGATCTTTTCACAAGTTAAAAGGGTGTTTTTATCAGGTTGCTGATAGAATAATGGGAACTGAAATTAATTCTGAGCTGAGCAGAAAGGTAACACTTGTGTTTTCTTTATGACTGAGATGGAAACGAAGTAGCAGTAAAAGCAGTGAAAGCGGCATACAAGCTAGTCTGTAGATGTGTTGTGTAATGTAGTCATCAGAGTGAGTAGCAAACAGCCATAATTCAGAAATATAATTTTTAACATTTTTTTACTGTGTTGTTACTTTAAAATTCTGCTGTGACTCAGCACAATAGGTGCTTGTGAAATTAAACCAAATGCTGCATTTTTCTTAAACTGGCAGAATTAGTTGCTCCATTGACTATAGAGAGGGCCTGGACTATGTAAAGGACTTGAATAAGGCTAGATGAGTAAAAGGGGATAAAATGAGGAAAGATGAATCCTAAAGAATATATAAAAAATGCAAAAATTGTTTCTACTGACAGTATTTTAAAAAGTAAGTTGTTTTAATGCTGTGTAAAGTTTGCACACATGTTAGCATATGGCTCCATAACATATCCATGACATAATTCTAGTATGTTTACTTGCAGATGTGCTCCCAGTGATGCACTGATGTTATAAGGACTACTTAGGTATCACAAAAAGTAAACAAATTGCAGTATTTTGTGCTTTTCTATCATGCCCATTCCCACCAAAACAAAGTCTGAGGGGAGTAGGATTGCTACCATTATAATGCTAGTGGTACAAACAGTATTGCAGCATTACTAGCTTCTGGGGACATATTGCAACCCCACTAGTTTTATCTTCCCATGATTGAACAGGATAGCTCTTGCGCAGATAAAATTGTTCCACGTATGCTTTGTTGGGTAATTTGGACATTCTGAGACTTGGTTGAAGAGAAGGGGGAGAGTACTCTGTTTCAGCTCAATACAGTTATCCTGAAGAAGTTATATCATAAGGATTATCCTGACAGATGCTCCGTCTCATTAATTGTAACAATCTAATTCAATGCATGCAGTAAAAACAGACTCACAGTTAAATGGTCACATATTAACTTATTTGTTGGTACAGTCTCTCTTCCGAGTTGGCTCCAAGTTAATTATGAGGGTTGTGGAGTGTTAATATGCAGTGCAGTGCAGTTGCATCCTCTTTTCCCAGACCACATTGTCTTCCTCTTAATGTTAGTTTCAGTCTGAATATATTACTGACGTGTGTCCTGGTTTCATCTGGGATAGAGTTAATTTTCTTCCTAGTAGCTGGTATAGTGCTGTATTTTGGATTTAGCGTGAGAATAATGTTGATAACACACTGATGCTTTAGTTGTTGCTAAGCAGTGCTTAGACTAAGTCAAGGACTTTTTCAGCTTCCCATGCTCTGCTGCAGTGAGGAGGTGCACGAGAAGCTGGGAGGGGGCACAGCCAGGACAGCTGACCCCAACTGACCAAAGGGCTATTCCATACCATATGGCGTCATGCTCAGTATATAAACTGGGGGGAGTTGGCCGGGGGGCAGCGATCGCTGCTCGGGGACTGGCGGGGCATCGGACAGCGGGTAGTGAGCAACTGCATTGTGCATCACTTGTTTTGTATATTCTTTTATCATTATTATTATTAATATTTTATCTTCCTTTTCTGTCCTGTTAAACTGTCTTTATCTCAACCCACAGGTTTACTTTTTTTTTCTGATTCTCTCCCCCATCCCACCAGGGGTGGTGAGTGGGTGGGTGGGTGAGTGGCTGTGTGGTACTTAGTTGCCGACTGGGGTTAAACCATGTGTCTCACCAAAGGTCATCACAGAAGCATGCTGCCACCTGGCTGTTGTTATGAGACTAGATTAATTTTAAGATGAAATTTAATTTATTATGAAAAGTAGTATGTGACTTGTTACTGAACTTCATGGCCTCAGAGATCCCTTTTTATGCACAGCTCTTCTATCACAAGGTTCCTAATAGAACATTGAACACTTTTCTGCATCACAGCGCCTTCAGAGATGTTGTAATGATGCCGATCAGTGCTGACATCTTAATTCCATTTCAATTTTTCTCTGATTAATGCATGCATAATAATTATCTTATGGCAAAGGTCTCCACATAACAGACTTTATTTGCTTCCCTAGACTTAATGAAAATCATGTGCATGGTACATTTTGCTGATATCTTGTACCTTTATCATTTGGAATTTATACAGGTAATAGAGCATAATATAGCAGAACAGACTGACATATGGAACACAAAAGAATAACTGCCTGTTCCCTGGAGAATATAGAGGTCATCTGGTCTTCCCATTTATACTTCAAGCAACTGAGAAGATAGATTAGCCTGTATTGAGGATTTGGCATGTGGTGAATGAAAAATATAAAATGAGATTAGCAGGTCACACAAATTGAATACAACATATTTGCTTGATGAGGAGTAACATGTCTTCATGCTTTTATTGCACTCTTTAGCCTCTGGCCTATAAAACTCCTGGTTTGAATCTTGGTTTACAGTATGGAGGGGCCAGTTAGGAGAACAAATTCAGAACTGATATGGTGTTTTTGACAATATTCATGAAATGTAAGTAGGAGTAACAGAACCTCATATTACTTGGAAAAGAGGCTATTAACTAATTCTGATACACAGATCTGTCCTAGTTTATAAAATTGTTCTGGATTTATACAGGGTAACTGAGAACAGAGTGCATAGATCGCAGACTGCAGCCACAAGACAGGGAGCTTGCTATTTGGCAGAGGTGCATGCAGTTGCTGCCTCTCGAATGACAGACACAATGATTAGGTGAAAGGAACAGCATGACTCGTGTAGGAAAGCAGGCAATGTAAGTTATGCAAAGAGCAACAGATTAATGTAAACACATTGTAAATAAATGATTGATTAATAGGCATGACTAATAATGAATTAAGTCATATTTTTCAGCTGCAAACACTATGGTCTCACATTTTAAAACTGTATAATTACAGTGATTATGCAGGCAAATCAGATAATGACACATACAAGTAGCCACTTAGATGCACAACTGGCCATTTGCATATAAATTTGCGTGCAGCCACATTACAGGCTCATTAAGTATGGAACTTTGATTAATTTTGTGGGCACTGTCATTCTCTGAATGAGGCAGGTCCTTGGAGAAAAGTATTATATGACTGTACAGTTAAATAAGGAGCCTAAGCACCTGAAAACAAATTTAGTTACACAGGCAAGCCTTAATTCTAATATTTTCTAATCTCTGCATGGTTAATTTTGCAGCCTTAATGTTTTTGGGTTTTTTTAACATTGCTTTTAAATTGTGTAATTAGCGTTCAGACTGAACTATACATATAAGTGTTAATTTTTATATCTAAACAGATTTTTAAGCTGAGATCACTGTCCTTGTGATTTTGAAATCTAATGTTCTTCAGGCTACTGTGACCAGGCTGGGTAAATGTTAACTCATTTTCAAAAAGGGTGGCCTTTTCAAAAGCACATAAGTAACTTTGAAGCCTGTCCCATTTTCACAAGGTGACTTAGTCATTTAGAATCTTAAGTCCCAGAGAGTGCCACTGGATTTAAGACTCTTGAATCACTTGCATATCTCTGGATATCCTATCCAAATCTCTTTGTTCCTAAATGTCTAAGGAGCATATTTTAATAGTTGTATAATTACCTAAAATATTTATGGGTGATCAATGAGAATTTAATGTTATTTTGTTATTTGACATAAGAATTGCTTATGGCTGCCTCTGTCTCTAGCTGAATGTCTTTGCAAATCTGGCCTTAAATCACATTGTGAAAAAAATTGTAGCTTAAAATTCCAATTAACTTAGGTACTTTACAATGTTGACTCAATATATTAACTGTCCAGATTTTAGCATTTTTCATCAGTCATCCATCAAAAAAATAAATAACAAAATAGTTTGAAATCTTGATCTTTAATCCTCACTGTAACCATTGTAGCATGAAGACCTTTGGGGGAAAATCTGGAGAACTGAGGTCTGGGTTTCTAATTGATTTTTGTTTAATCCATAAATATTCCCCATTGTCTGTGAATCTAGAATGTTATTGTAAAATGTAAAGTGTTATTGAAGAAGAGCATTCCCTAGGTTCTCAAAGATACCTGCAAGTCTCACAATCCCACAAACAATAATCTGTTGTTTAATCAAGACCACTTTCACTTTTTAAGTACTTTTATGACAGATTTTATTTTCTCCCATGCTTGTGATAAAATTTGTGAGTCTACAGTTAAAGTGGAAATCTGTGAGACTTCTATGGGTGCCCAGAACCATTAGTTTTAGTGTCACGTCAGTTTGGAAATTCTTGCCTCAATTAACAATTAGAAGGGGCTGTTGGATCAATAGTCTTTCAGGGTTCACAGCTGTGATATATAATGTCTGAAACTCAGTGAACCCTAAACCCTGTTTGCCAGCTGTTGCTCTTGAATAGCCTTCAAAAGAGCATCACATTTTAAATCTGAAAAGACAGCTTTGTTACCTTTTAATGACGGAATAAGACTGAGAAGAATAGAACAAATTGTTTGTGTGAACTTTTGTCTGTAAGTTTATTTCTGATGAACTTCCCTCCTTTTCACAAAGGACAAAACCCCCCTTTGTTTTAGTCCATGAAATATTCAGTTAGACCATATAGTTTGCCTTTCTTTCAAACTTGTGAGTGCTTTTGAAAGGAGGCCCAGTGTTTGTAAATATCACTGAGTCACAGAACAGCTGAGTTTGGAAGGGACCTCTGGAGATCATCTAGTCCAGCAGGGGTCAGCCAGAGCAGGTTGCTCAGGTCAATCTCCAGTCAAGTTCTGAGTATCTCCAAGGATGGAGACTCCACAACTATTCTGGGCAACCTGTGCCAGTACTTGACCACATTCATAGTAAAAAAGCTTCTTCATAAGTTTGAGTGGAATTTCTTGAATTTAATTTGTGCACATTGCCTCTTGTCCTGTCACTGTGCACCGCTGAGAAGAGTCTGGCTCTGTCTCGTTTACTACCCATCAAGTCCATATAAACATAGACAAAATTCCCATGAACATCCTCTTCTCGAGGCTAAACGGACCCTCTCAGTCACTTGTATGTCAGATGCTTCAATCCCTTAAATCCGTTCAGTTGTCATTGTGGCTCTTCACTGCGCTCACTCCAGTATGGCCATGTCTGTCTTGTACTGGAGAACCCAGCAGTGGACACAGCACTCCAGAGGTGGCCTCATCAGTGCTAAACAGAGGGGAAGGATTACCTCCCTCAACTTGCTGGCAATGTTCTCCCTATTGGTGGCCAGGATGCTCCTGGTCTTCTTTGATGCAAGGATGCATCACTGGCCCATTTCTCCTGCCTGTTGAGGTCCCTCTGAATAGCAGCACAACCATCTGGTGTATCAACCTTCCCTCCCAATTATATCTAAGGGGGCACTCTGTCCCATTGTCCAGCTCATTAATGAAGTTGTTAAACAATATTGAGTCAGTACTGACCCCTGGGGTACTTTACTAGTGGCTGACTTCCAGCTGGATTTCCTGTCACTGATCACAAGGTTTTCAGACTGGCAGTTTAGTCGATTTTCAGTCCACCTCATTGTCTACTTACCTATCCTGTACTTCATCAGTTTGTCCGTGAGGATGTTATGGGATGCAGCATCGAAATGCTCACTAAAGTCAAGACAGACAACATCCAATGCTCTCCCCTTGTCCATCAGGATAGTAATTTTATGGTAGAATGCTGTCAGATTGGTTAGGCATGGTTTACCCTTTGTGAATCCATGCTGACTACTCCCAGTCACCATCTGCCCTTCATATGTTTGGAGATGGCTTCCAGGAGTATTTGATCCATCAGTTTTCTAGGGATTTGAGGTAGGGCTGACTGGACTGTAGTTCCTGCCCTTCTCGCCTTTCTCAAAGATAGGAGTGACATTTCGTTTCCTCCAGTCCTCAGGAGCCTCCTCCAAGCACCATGACCTTTCAAAGACGATGCAAAAGCAATTGCAAAAGCCTTGCAATCAGAGAATCATAGAATAGTTTGGGTTGGAAGGGACCTTTCCGGGTCATCTAGTCCCCCCCCCCCCCCATAAGCAGGGACATCTTCAACTAGATCAGGTTGCTCAGAGCCCCGTCCAGCCTGACCTTGTTTCCAGGCATGGGGCATCAGCAGCTTCTCTGGGCCACCCGTTCCAACGTTTCCCCACCCTCATCATAAAAAACCTCTTCCTTATATCTAGTCT
>VYZW01042807.1:17289-29289 GCA_013401315.1 Balaeniceps rex | reverse complement strand
CCATTTTGCTTCCCATCTTCAACAAGTTACTATCAGAACTCCCATAAGACTGCAGTCTGTTGTGCAACAATCAATTTCCTCTAAGTTAAGAGAACCTTTATAATATTAAAAATTAGTATTTACAATGCATAACACTTAAAGAGGAAATAATTTAATTTAAACCAAAGTAATTTAAGTGCATTGCACTGAGTTAGTTGTTGCATATTCTCCTNCTGAAAACAGATTGATATACTCCCATTTAGCAGTCTTTATCCCTTTCAGAAAGAAAAGAATTTTGCAAGTAAAAAGTTTTCTACTGCCAGATTATACGTAGACTTCAGCAATTTAAGGTTGCTTGTTCTGGGGGTTCTCTTTGGGCCTCCACAGCAACTCATAAAAAAGAAATCATGACAAGGAGTTTAAAAGTGAAGAAAAACTAAAATATTCAAGACTTCTCAGTTACAGAAACCCAATCGCATCCAGTTTTCAAATAAAGGTTTCCTCCTGAAACACGAAAACTTGTTAGTGGCAAGTGAATTTCGTTATTACAGCAGTATGCCAAGATTAACGAGGAAGCTGCGCACAGTCACTATGGATACCATGCTGACCTTCATTATTTTTGAGAATAAATAGTTAAAAAGCCAGTGGTCATTTGCAACAAAGGCCTCTTCAGGCTGTTCCAAAACTAAAAATTCCTATTTTACATTGGAAAGAAATAGGCTATTTCATGCAGAGGTAGGCACATGGTATTTGACTAATTAGGCTGCTGAGCATTAAGCTGCAATGAACCATTTCTTATGCTGCTTTCCTTTAACACTTACTTCTTAAGGAATAATGAAGGTTACTGCAATGTCACCTGCCCAAAGAGAACAAACTCCCCACAACCTCCTTTTGTTTTAACATGTAAATCGTCATAAAGTAGCCAAGACATGACAACGAAGTCTTTTGCTGTTTTATCAAACTCACCGTCAACTACAAATACTTGCACAGCATCTTACAAAATCATTATATTTGTATAAAAGGAGTTGAAATTTTCATTTCTAAATGTGGTGTTAAAAAAGGTAGAGGGATGACAGATCATTTTGTACAACTACATGCTTGAAAGAGACAACTTCTATAAAAATTCAATCAAAATTGAAGCTGTATATTTATTACGAAGCTTCTTCAGCTATTCTCCCGAACACTTTCTTTTTTTAAACAAATATAAGTAGACAGCATGCTCCAGCTTTTGTTAACGGCACTGCCCTCTCACTTTCGTAAAGCTTAAAAGCACTGAAAACAAACAGGATTTATTCTAATGTAATCACAAACGGAAGAATATTGACTGCTGGCTTCTGTTAATGCCTTTAACTGTTTTTGTTAAGAACAGCAATAAAGATATCATTCTCTGAAGTGTGAAATCCCCTCCTAACTCCACATGCAGAGAACATACAGAATGATGCAAATCTTTAAGACTACATAAAGTCCTTTTGACACAGGAAATTTACCTATTTGTCATTTCCCAACAGCAATGTATGATCACCTGCCTAGGAACTGTTCTTCAGCTGTCAATACCCCGGAATAACAATGCAGGCCACAGAGATTTACTGCAATTTTCCAAAGCCTCAAGCATTATTTTACCAATCACACTGAACTTTTACTGCACCTTACATGAGCACCTTGAGCAAAGAGTTCAATAAGATCAGAGGAAGGAGGGGAGGAAGGAGAAGGGAAGAGGGTGAGGAGGCAAGCAGCCAAAAGAGAGCTTCTTCCTTCTCTTCTCCCCACACCTTAAGACATCCTCACTCTACAACCAGCATGACCACTGTAATTCATTGAATTTGAAGCCTCAGTTGTCACACAGAAGTAGTTAAATGTAAACAGAGTCAAAGGAGTCTGTGCGTGCATGCTCGTGTGTGTGTTTTGGAGTCGGTCTTGTCAGTGCAGCTATCAGTCGAAGCAATTTAGCCACAGATGCCTGATGCAGGCAAAAAAGTGACTGGAACTGACAGAAGGAGACAGATGCTCACTTTTGATATTTTTTTTTTTTTAAAGTCATGTGTATTGACCAGAACAGAATTGAGAATTAAACAGTAAATTCTAAATATAAAAGGGATTCTTTAACTGCATACAAATTTAAAAAATAGTAGGAAGAACTTCACAATGGAAGCCAACAGCCAGCATTCACCAATTTTCTAGCAGTTAAATCTGAATTTTAAAATTCTATAGTATACTATAGTATAGTCTGTTTAAAGACTAATGCTACATGAATTGACATGCTCTCAACATGCTCTTTTATCCTTCTCCCACAAACTCCTCCTAAGTATAAATCTAGGCAAAAAAAAAAATCCAAACATTTGCTTTTAATAGATTCTTTCCCTTTTTACCTTATAGTAGTGTAATTATNGGTCAGGGAGGGGAGAACAACTTCTTTTCACTAGACAGTTTATTGCTAAACTAAATGCTCAAAGAAATTTATCTAACTCTAAACTATTAAGTGATTAAATTCTCACCGTTTTTAAATGTTTTTAACTAGCCTTATAGTTCACAAGCATTTTTATTCCACTTTTTCAGGGATCACAAAGAATAAATTAAGCTATTTGCCCTGGGTCAAACAACATGTCTGAATCAGCATTACATTTTAAGAACCGTAGCTTGCAGCTCATACGTAATCCAAATCATATCACCTCCAACAGCACTGACATCATGCAGTGATTCAGATGGGTGTTACTGCCTTGAATATCGATCGTATGTTGTAGTGAGCTTCTAACACCCACAGAGAGTACGCTGTAGCACTAGAAGTTGTTAATGCGTGATGAATTATGATGAAGTAGGAAGTGTACATAAGTGGTTTTAACACTGCATTTCCCGTGTATTTTCAGGAAAGCACACACTCTGCTTCTTTTGATCACTAATACATACACAGTACAACTAGCACTCTTGGTACAAAAGGCAGAAGAATTTTTTTTTAATTGGGCCGTGAATTCTAAAACAATGAATGAGATTGAATCTAACATTACCAATTATAGAGAAAGAGGAAAAAAGGTATCTTGATATTTTAAAAATGTATGGGAAAGCATTAAAATAGAATGTTACTAACACAGCTGAGACTGAATTTAAGTGAGGACTGGATGCATATGCTATATCAGAAAAACAAACACCTAGAAGTCTGTGTTGTAAAATAATATTCTTATCTTACAAAAGGAGATCTAAGGAGGACAAACTACAGAAAAACGATACTGTGAGCCAAAATAAAGTTCAGATTCAAAAGGGCCTCTGCCCAATTGCCCCACATCCAAGTCTGAACAAAGTTAGAACAAAACAAATTTACTGTGCTATGGCTAAGAATGATGGCAGCAATTAGACATCCCCCACTCCACCACCAGTCTTGTATTCCTCAGGCTGAGCAACACTGGTCATCCTGAAGAAACCATGTGTTTATTTACGGAATATCATCTTGGTTCTCCGTTAGGTGGAGTAACATACCCAAGAAGTTATTCAGCCAAATTAAGTCTTTATTTCAGGTAACTTGGGAAGTTTTGCAGTAATTGGTCATCTCCACAGTCACCACAGGGGGTGGGAAGTGGCTAATCCAAGATCGTTTTGCTTTAAAAATGAACTAAAAAAACCCCAAAAATCCATCTATCAGACTAAACTTATCATAATGAATTACCCTCATAAAAATCCCAACCAACAGGTTAACCTGTGGTCAAGAACATAAAAACGAAGAAAGAATATTAGCATCTTTACTTGTGTTTCTCTTCCTCAGAGCACAGACATTCAGCAGTTTATATTGCTGTATGATATACAGCAACATGCACTGCTATTTTTGCTTTTTTAGATTTTAAACTTTTCTAGCAGGATAGCTAATCGCAGTGCATTGACCACAAGAGAAACCTGAGCAACTAGAATTACAAACTTAGGAGAAAAATGAATACTCTGAATGTATTAGGCCAGATTTCATATAAAGATTCAATCCCTTTCCTTATGTTCCCATAAATGTATTCCTTCTTCAGATTTATCAAAAAATTTTGATTATACAAACTCAATGGGTTTAACATGTAACTCAATATTGCTGTCCACACTACAGTTGTAATTTCAAAGTTTCAGCTATTTGCCTTTCTCTTTTGGTCCTTCTTACAGGAAAGGAATTTTTGCCTCATTCCTTGTGAAAAGCTACACTGAAAGTAGATTGTTTAATCTGGGGTAGATTCTTGGAGATACTTTGTTAGAAGCTATTAAAACAGATCACTTTAAATATTTTACAGCTACCTCTACATGACATGCCTCCATGTTATCCTGAAGAGTCTTCCAATTCCTAATTTGGGCCCACAGTCTGCCTCTTCTTCTTTCAAGGTAACCGGTATCTCTGGTCCAAGATGACAAAGCTGTCTGTTGAAAATGAGCTCTTTCTTTTTAAAGGCATCTTTAAGTATAAGATTCAGAAAATCCTTCAATCTGAAAAATAAAAAGAAAGTTCATACCACTGAATATACAGTAACTGATCTGATCACTCTCTCAGAGAGTGGAAGACAGAAGCAGGAGGGCAAACAAACAACCCTGACACTTGACAAGAAATAGAAACAAACAATACATTTAATAGATGTTCTCTGCAGTAGTATCAGACAAGCTCTACCCATTAAAAAAAACCCTAAATACAAATAATTCAGTCTTTACTATTTCCAGTAGCAAGTAGCATTCCTAAAGCGTTGAAGACCTCCATGCCTGCTGACTCAAATACGGCCAAGCATGAACAGAAAAACCTCCCTAAAAGATCTAGGTTGGTTTTTTTTTGGTGGTGGTGTTTTTTTTTTTTTGTTTGGGTTTTTTGGGGGGGTTTTGGGTTTTTTTTTTGAGTGGGTATCAGTTGAGTCTGGTATAGCAGACTTGAATCAATGACACATTTAGCACACTCCTTCACTTAATGACTTTTCACTCACATTTGCAATTATAATTCTCTGGTGATATCAGCTGCCAACAATAGTTCTCTGTAACACTGTGATGGAAACAACATGAGAATTGCAAGGAGACATTCATACTGCAAAGTCCCTTTGCTGAACAAGGACACATTTGGATAGTCTGCTAACATCAGCAGTCTAACAATTAAGTCTACACCATATTACTGGATAGCTGGAGAAGCTGGTAAGGGCCAGGGCACTAAGAGATCTACATGCAATACAAGACAAATGTTCTCATTTTAAGGGTAATCCTGTGTGAACAAATTCCAATCCTTGCAAGCAAGTATAGTTGCAAATATGACAAATCCTGGCAGTCTCACACTTAATTTTGGTAAGCAGAGTGTCTGGAGATTGTTACTGCAGCCTGTAGAGTTCAGTGAAAGTACAGTGTTACAACAACATATTTCCCCTGCTGTATAAAGTGAGCTCAACTCCTCCATTGCAATTAAATCCTGAAGGATATGGGACTGAAAAGCAATCTGTACACCAGTATCAATCCTAATCTTGCTCCCAGAGCATATACAATTTTTTTTAATTACTTCAAAGAAAATAAACTCAACCGAGCAAGCATGCAAGTCATGAACATCAGATAAGCGCATGGCACTCTGTTTTACAAAGCGTCTTTGTAAAAACCTTATGCACAAGTTCAAAAAAAAAAGTTAATTTTTTGTTTTGCAATAATACCCAAGAGACCCATTCTTTTAAGTACACGTTTACAGTCTGCTTCCACAAAGGAAGCAGTCCACACAAGAACAGCATGCAGCCATGGCATCCACTTCAGGATCAACAATCTCAAAACCAAAACAAAAACCATACAACATAAAAAAATAATACAAAACCCCTTTCAGAACGATTATCTGTATTTAAAACTTAGATTTCACCGAGTTCTTTTCAGAAAATAATTTTCAGGATTTACTGACAGTAATTGGAAACAGACATAATGCACTGGGCAAAACAGTTCATTTTGAAAACATTACTCCATATTCTCAAATCAATCTTACATAAGATCTGACAAATATACTTAGAAAATTACTACTTTCATAGCCTCTCTCTCAAACACCACTTCCTCTAGAATCAAGCCACCCCCTTCAATAATTTATAACACAACAAGAATTAAAATAGACTTTCCCAGTCTGTAAATATCCCAGGAGTATATGAGTATATCTAACAAATCTGAGACACATTTCCCTACTTGGAGCAATGTACATTTAACATTTAGTTACTGGACTACAGTAAGAAGCAGCACTTTTTTTTTTTTTTTGAGAAGACAGAAGTGACTTTTAGCAGAAAATGTTCTTCTAAATCATGAAAATAATCTTTGATTTTCATACTATTAAAAATTTTGCTTACTGACTACCCAATGCATTAGTCTTCTTTTGCTGTATTCTATACAGAATCACCAGTATCATCTACAAAAAAGTGTCATGGCATTCACAGAACGGTCCTGACAAGCACAAAAACCACCATACTCATGTCTGAGTCAAAAGAGAAAGTACAAAGGACCACCAACTTCTGGAAGGCACATGGAACACATCCATTTGGAATTAATTTTTAAAGATGTAGACAAAAAGATAATCATGAACAATTAAGGATTTCTCAAAGGCAGAACGTACCCAACCAACCTCACATGCAGAGCTGGGGGGCTACCTTGATGAAAGCTGAATGGCACATGTAACATACTTTGACTTTAGTATGGCTCTCAGCACAGGCTCCCACCACAGTCTCACCTGGGAGCTGAGGAAGCCTGAGCTCAACAAACAGAAGGGAAGCTGAACTGGAAAACTGGCTGGATCTCTGGCTCACGTGGCTGCAACATCCAGCTGCAAGCTGGCAAAGGAGGACCCTGGGGGCCAACACAGGGCTCCAAACACTCATCAGCAACCAGGAAGATGACACAGACTGCACCCTCAGCAAACTGGCAGGTGATGGTAAAGTGGAGGCGGGCAGAGAAGAGGGGGCTGACACAGTGAATGGCAGCGCTTCTACCAACTGAGACAGACCATGAAAAAGCCAAGGATGGGGCCAAAAGAAACCTCAGCGGGTTCAAGAAGGAAAAGCGCAAAGCTCTGCACCCAGGGCAGAGGAACCCCATGCATCAGCACAGGCTGGGGAGAGCTGGCTGAGTAACAGCACTCCTGGAAAGGGCCCAGGTCCTGGGGCAGAAGCCAGCTGCAACAAGAGCCAGCGTCTCACTGCAGAGAAGGCAAGCCACAGAGAGGGCTGCAGGTAAGGGATGTTATCCCTTCTCTGCCTGCCACTGGCAAAGCCACTCTGCAGACACCGGCTGCTCAGGTGAGGACCCCCACTTCAAGGAGGATGCTGAAGAACCAAGGAGGGTCCAGCCCTGGGTACCGAGGTGGTCAAAGGCCTCAAGGGCATCACCCACAGGGAGAGGCTGAGGGAGATGGGCCTGTTTTCTCTGGCAAAGAGAAGGCTAGGACCACCTAAGAGCTGTCTACAGCTATCAAGATGGGAACTATAAGGACAGTCAACTCAAACTCTCTTAGCACTGGCAGACAGGATAAGGAAGAACAGTGGCCACAAAAGGTAGCATGTAAAAATCAGGTTGGACACAGTGACAAACTTTTTCACTAGGAGGCTGGTGAAGCCCCAGGAACCAGGCAGCGGATTCTCTGTTCTTGGGGGGTTTCATGGCTTCGTAGGACAAAGCCACAGCTGACCCCACCAATTACTAGTTAGAGCCCTGCTTTGAACAAGTGGTTGGACCAGAGACCTCCAGAAGTCTCTTCTGACCATTGTACTTGCAACTCCATGATCTCATTAATTCCTGTGATATGCTTCCAGCAACTACAGCCTTGTTTATATAATTACCCTCAGACATGATGAAGTCAGTAAGTCTTTGGAAAAAGAATTATCCATAAATGACATCAGTACAGACTTTCCTATAAATAGCCAGGTGTTATCAATAGACTACATTGGTAGGAGCTCCAACAGTTCTGAAATCACAAATATTTAATGTTAAAACTATTTTCATCAGCTGGTGCCAAATATTTTAAAAAATAAATTACAGAGAAAATAGGAATTGCATACCTAAGCCTACCAAATTTAAATATGCTGCCAAACATTATCCCATGGTCTATCCCTTTGTAGATCACTCAATGTTCTTTCAGAAAAAACCCTTCAAGATTATAATTTTATGCCAGTATCTTTAGGAACAGGCAATATGAAAGATATTTTCACTTAGCTTGCTTGCAGAAGCTCCCTCAAATTTGAAAAAGGCAGTAGAATGTTTTCCACAAGACATAATTTTGAACATGAAATTTTTAAAATGTCACTTTTCAGCAATATACAAAGATGCCATACATTTAAGGATAGGCAACATATTTTAAGTCTCAATTTTGTTTCCTCCCAGTATTAAATATAGCTTTTCAAATAATAATAAACTAAATACAGAAGATGGACAGTATGACCCATCAAACTGTTCTTTTGTCACACTACAAATGCAGAGCTTCAGTGATCATCAGAATTAAACCAGTTACAGTAAACAAACAGTTTGGGAGTAACTTCAGAGTAGAAGGACTGGTTTCTACAACTCACTCCTAGAACCACACAGATTAAGCAACAATTCAATGCAATAGACAAAATGGCTTGGTGAAGGGGAAACCTAGGTCATTCGCCTGACATTATCATCCTGCTTTTTGAGTACTTTTGGTCCAGTGAACCTTGAATTATCTCATGCTGTCACCAAGTTTCAAAATAAGAATGAAAGGTACTCAATTTAATCAGTAAGACTAGTAGCTAAAATGAACTCTCTTCTCCTTGCATTGACTGGTGGTTTTCACACTGCAAGAGGAGGAGATCTGCAGAACAAAACTATTGTGCTGAAGACAATATTCAAACTACATATATTGCAGGAGATCTCACTTCAGAATTAGGTCTAGTCCTACCTAGAGTCTAAATAGCCTTAAACCAAATGCATTAGCCACATCCAGAAGCACACCAATTCTGTTTCATCCAAAAGAAGCTGATTTTCATGTTCCACAAGAACTACAGAATGGTAATTGAGACCATCAGAACAGTCATGTCAAAATTGCATTCCTGATCCCAATTAAAACACAAATGTAGTTCACTACATGACCTTTCAAACTGTTGTGCAAGTTGAATCAGTTTAGTGAGATGTCCACTGAGTGCCAAAGTAAAATAAATGGCAGGAGAAGCACATACAGCAGGAAAGCCCTTCTGAAGCTTTAAGCCATTAGATAATTCAGCAATACGAATAATATCCCAATGCAGTTTCATTTGGCAGCAAATTTTCTAAAAAAGTTGGAAATTTACAGGTCCATTCTGGGGTTCACATCAATGTTCACAATGTCAAGAAATATTCTAAACCTGCATTGCCAAATGCTATCCAGTCAGAGCTACTTCTACTATTTGGAGAGCCCTGCTCTGAGCAGGATTTAAAAAAAAATTGTAGTATCTGCTACAAATTATTCCTATATTCAGTCTTGGCAAGATACTCTCTCAAAGAAAGTTATTTAGGATTCATCATCCTCCTCTCTGAAACCAACCAACTGGGGGGAAGAAAAAAAAAAATCTATTTCTTAAGGGGGAAAAAAAACCAGGAACAACAGCAAAGAATGACATTATCTGGCCTACAGTGATAGGCATTCTGGACATAACAATGCATGGCTATTCCAAAGTTAATCCCGAAGCAATTTTTATTAACTGCACTTTAAGTCAAAGAACCTAAACACTTAAATTTTATGCATGCCTGCAAAATACAGAGTATTTTTGTTTGCATGAATGCAACAATTACATGCAGCTGAGATCTTCGTCACACCTCAGATAGAAAACAACTGCGCAATAAGAACATCATTTAGTGCAATTTAGTATTGCTTTATAATTATCTTAATGAGGGAAGCTGTTGCACAATGACCATTCCAAAAACATGAAGAGAATACTCACACCACAGACCACTGGTGCACTTTCGGAATGGCTTAAGTTGAAGATGGTAAGAGCACTGTCACAGAAGAGTAGTCCTGCTCTCTCTGTCTTCCAGCTGAGGGATTCCTGCTTCCTCCACTGTTACAGGAATTTTATAATTTCATGATGCAAGTTACTTGGACAACCACAATATTAGCTGCAAACTAATCCTGGGGAAAAAAAAAAAATAGAAATAAGATCAGTTTTCTGCTACAGCAGGTAGCTGGTCTCTGTTACCGAATGGCAGTAAAATCCTTAGCACCAACAGGAAGAAGGTACTGTATAGGGCAGGACTGCCTGTTTTGGTGGCAATATAGTGTTAAATCAATATAGGTGAATTGTTTAACCACAACAGGAACCTTTCCCCACCATTTCCCCAGAAAAAGAAATCGATAGCAATACTTAAGACCTGTGGTATCAACATTTTGAGTGGGGAACAGTAATGCGAAGGAGCTGTATATCTCATAAAGACACAGTAAACAACAAAAAAAGAATTTGGCAAAATCATGCTCCCTTAAAGGTAGTATCAACTTTATAACCATTTAGATGTAGCTTCAATACTTCCATGCCTCGCAACAGGAAATTGACATTTGGGGAAAAAAAAAAAAAAAAACAACAAACCAAACAGCAGAGGAACACCAAGTTGCCTTTCACCCTCTGCATCGAAGTTCACCCCACTGCAAGTCTGAAAACTGTCCTTCAGCATTTTTTGTTAACACTGCACGTTAACATGGAGCTGTTCCCACAGACATCCATGCCAAACAGAGTCAGCAGACTCCACCTCCACAGAAATCAACTGAGGAGGAATTACATGGCAATCTCTTTTCCTAAATGCTGGAGGGAGTTAGAAGTCTGTCTGATGTTACCAATGCTCCACCTGCTGGTACGTGGACAGTACCGATTAGTCCAGAAAACATCCTGACCTTGGAGAGGCAAAGACAAACCAAAAGAATGCAAAAATAAACAAAAATGTTTGAGTAGTCAGAAGCATCTAAAGCACCTAAGGCAAAACCTCCCCTGAAGAACTTGGCAGTAGAATACGTTTCCAAATACTAATATTCCTGAAAAATATTTGTGAAAACCTCTAACCAAGGATGTGGGTCAATCCTCCTTTGGTGGCTGGCCAGCTACTAACACGTTAACATTAGTTACTTCATTAGGTCAAGGGTACAGCTCTGCAGAAAAGTTTGCATGAGAGATGCAAGCCAAGCCCAAAAGTGGAGCTCCCACACAAAAACATCATTAAGTCCGGAGTTTCTAAATTATAAATTTGATTATCAGAATTTTAAAGTGAACTTTACTAGTGCCCAAAATAGTATCTCATTAAAGCCAAGCATCTCCCCAGAACAAATGAGCCAAAGAAAAATGTAAAGCTGCCCACCTCATTTCACCACATTTACATATGAAAAATAATGTGTTTACAAAAATAAAAAATAAGCAAACGCGTGGCTCTTCATAGGAATCTTGCCATACTCAGTTGATAAACCAGATGATGTTCCCTGAAAAAGGTTTGAAGAGCAAGGATGCTACAGTCCTTAAGACTTATTTCACCTGTTGAAAGAGCCGAAAGGTATCTTCATTCAGCTTTCCACAAGAGCTATCATCTGTTTCAACTGCATTTTTTATAAGCCAAAGAAACCAGGATAGGCAACTGAAGAAAACTCTCAGGGTGTTTGGAGATTTACTCAATCAGCTCAAATTCGCAGTTTTGCAGAACTGTTGTATCTCAAGCAGAGGTCAGTGGAGACCATATTAGCTCAAAAGAAATGTTGTAAAAACATCAAGAAATTGCTCTAAGGAATCAATTCAATTTTAAAAAAAGAAAAAATCAATTTCATGTGCAGTTTATAATCTTCTTTCAACGTGAAGAATTAATACGTAACTGGTACAAGAGTAATAATAATCAGCCATAGCATTTCTAGAACAAACATGCTCTGTGAAAATAGTTAAATGAAGTTAACCTGTACAACGGGACCAATGAAGGTACACTTAAGGAAATGCTGCAAATATAGGCTTCCAGTCTGTATAAAATGAACTTAAGCACCAACAGACCAAAACTCACTGTCCTTCCACAAAACCACAAAAAGTCAGCAGTCTTAGGCTCCACTTAAATGCAAGAAAAAAGAGTATCACAGCTGGC